>RCHF01004607.1:0-18664 GCA_003987895.1 Neonothopanus nambi | reverse complement strand
CACTGGCAGGGAAAACAAAATAGATTCTGCGAGATATATAATGACAAGAGCCTTCTCGAGACTAGCCCGTACAAGTAAACATATGGGATTCGTGGGATGAACATGGAGGTGCCGACCAAGTGCCGACGACGTTGGCGAGAAATCAATGCGAGTCTACTAATCGTCGCCGGATAGTACTATACGGCCTTTACTCCTTGAGCTTAGATCTACTGAATCAGGCTTTCCCGACGCGGGACTTGACCCCACAATGTCCTCGTGACTCTTCTCAGTCGATGAATCCGTGGCCGAGTCTTCGTTCAGTGTAGCAATCTTCGCTCTGGGTTTCGGCCGAGGACGAGGACGAGAGGTAGGGGCAGTGACTTCATCTACAGTCGGGGCAACACTGTGAACAGGCTGCTCATCGGAATCGGTACTACTCTTGCTTGATGTGTCGGATTCGCCGTCTCCGGGTATCTCGACAGCAGTACCATCTCCTTTCCGTTTCTTCTTCCTTTCGCCCTTGTCCCCGGCTTTTCTGCGACGTTTCTTCGTTCCGGTGGGTCGCATGGCTCCACTCTTCCCTTCGCCAAGAGAGGCCGCCTTAAGAGCAGTCCTTTCTCTCCTTTGTTTCTCCAATTCCATGAAGGCATCGATGTCACCGTACTCCTCATCGCTGTCTTCGATGAATTGAGCAGATTTATACTGCTGCTCCTCTTTCTTCTTCTTCTGCTTTCGTATCCTTTCTATAGCCACGGCTGCATCATCAGCGTCATCGTCGTCGTCGCCGTCTGATTCTGGCGTGCGCCGCCGTCGTCGACGCCGAGTTTGTTTACTCAGCAGCTGAGAGATTTTCTTTCCTTGGAGGTCGATCGGGGTCTCGAGGAACTGGGTGATCACGTTCCAAACGCTCTGAAGCTCATCCGGAAGGATGGCAGCGGGAATATACCACTCCAATTCGTCGGCATCTGCCCGAAGATGTTAGAGAGCGCTCTTAAAGAAAAAGATGAAAGTCAAACGAACCTTCATCTAGAATATGAAATTTAGAGAGACGGAATAAAAGCTTCAAATGAGAGTTCTTTGTCGCTGCATCGGCATGTTCGTCGTTGAGATATGGGATGACTGGCAAGTAAAAATGATCAGAGCCTTCTTGAGATAAGATTTGATATCGACATACGGTAGTCCTTCATTTGAGCCCGCGCCTCCAAGGAGGGGCCCTTGAGACTTAATGATGCTTTGGGGTCATCATCTTCGTCTGAGTTTGCGCCATCGTTCGCATCTGTCTGCAAGACGATTCGCTGACGTTCGTCCTTTGCCGTTTGTAAAATCTAAAATAGCATGAACAGCATGGTCAAATCAAAACGGGAAATGAACATACTTCTTGAGTCCATAGTACGAGTTCTGTCTGACCAGCCTCCACAAGAGCAGCGATGGAAATACCTACTTGGTCGCTCCAAGAGTAACCCTTTTTGACTCGGACTTCCGGCGGGAACCGGGTATCTTCGACCGTCCGTTGTTCCTTTAAACCCTTTGCAGGAGGTTCCCAACTAGAATACTGTTTCCAATTTCCGCGGTTCTTAGGGAAGAAAGCCTAGATGAATGATTAGAGCCAATTACGTGCAGAAAGCGTTAATGGCATAAGGTGTGCGTACCTCGATGGCTAAGAATGGCTCTTCTTCCAAAGCCTTGAAAAAGCGACGGAGAACGAAATTAATGAGGCTTAAGAGATCCTTGTACGGCTGTTCCCGAGGTAAAGATTTCTGATCTGCCAGAATGGATTTGAACAGGTCCAACGTGGAGACCTGGAAAAGGTTACATTCTCGTTTTCAGTAAAAATACGAAGGCGACGAGTACAACCCAAGACGAAGCTGCGCTTTCACCTTGGCTGTCCTGCAGAAGCGTGCGAACAACTGACCTTGAAAAACAGACCCTCGGCCTTGGCGCGGACCGCTTGCCGATGTAACAAGCTCACGACGCGCCGCATGTCTTCTGAGTTGGCAAACTCCTTGTACCGCGCGAGATATGCTAGTAGAGTGTGTGTTATGTCGGCATTGGCAAATTTCTGAGGGAATGTAATTACATTGCGGAAGGGACGCGGCGAAAACACTTGGTCTACATACCATCTCAAATGCTTCGAAGGTAAACATGGTTTCATGGATGACATCCTCCTCCTCCTCATGCTCTTCTTCAACGTCAGGAACACCATCTACATCAGCTATATTGAGTTGTTAGATATATAATTCATTAGATAGAGATATAAAATACGAACATGATCTTTTTCGTCTCTTTGATTTCTTTTTCCGTACATACATCTCACTCTTGCTCCATTTTTCGAGCATTTTCATCAATGCGTACGCCATATTCACACTCGAGTTCAAATACGCAAGAGACTGTGTACCTTCCTTGTACGTGCGCATGCTTTCCAATGCGATATCAAGGACATCACCACCATAAATGAGTTGCTGCTGCAATACATCAGCAGCTTCTCTTAAGGCTGGATCCTCTATCTCGGTCGAGGCCATGTTATCGATCAGAATGAGCAATTGGGTTAGGCACTCAATCCCGGCTTGAAGCTCTGTCCAAAGCTTAGGCTGTAGAGTATACGTTTGAAGACAGTAGCGCGGAGATAATCCAGCCTTACCTTCTCTTCTACCGCCTCGCGCATACGCTTCAATACCCATATGATCCATCCGCGTTCCACAACTTCCGCCACTAAACCGAAATTCCACATTTCTAGGTCCCTCGCCGTTTTAGTCTTGGCGCGCGGGCGCTTGGAAAGGAAGAAATTAAGGAACCATTTAGTCACGTAGAGAAGGCGGAGATGATCCTTTTCTGTGATCTTGGCACGTTCTGCTCGGATATCTTTCAGTAGCGTCGCAAGGAAAGCTGTGGAAAAAAGGAACCCGTTAACAGCGTGATAGTCAAGCGTACGACGTGGAAATCCTACGATTGAAGCAGCCCTCCAGAAAGTCTGTGGCGAAATTCTGCAACGTCGTTCTAGCTTCGACAGAAAGATTGTCATTCCGAGCCAGCTCATCGACAGCCTGCCCTTTCTTCGCCTTCTGACGCTTGGCCATGTCCCAGATGTTGCCGGCTTCACCGCTAATACCCTGCTGCCGATGCAGTACAAAAGATTGCGAGCCTCTCGAAGAGGAAGAGCTCGCTGCATTGCCTTCAGGGTTGCCTTCAGCATTATCGGCTTTCTTGTTGGGATTGAGCTTCACTGAAATGGTAGTGCCAAAGCGGGAGTGACGAGACGGTGCTTGACGAGATACTTGACGCTTAGAGTGCTCTTCCTTCGTGAGAAGGCGGTGGAGTTCTCCAGCGGGTTGCTAGAACAAATTCAATAGGTGAAGCCGATGGAAAAACAGAGACGAACCTTGGCTTGCTCCTCGGCGAGAGAAGAGGGCTGAACGCCGCGGAATAGCAAGTATAAGGTTTCGAGCACAACGGTGTTCCAGCTATCGAAGAGAGGGTCTTTGTCACTATTTGCAGCAATAGTTAAAAGAAGTTTAAGCATGTGGGTCTCCGACAGTACACGAATAAGCCGCGACTGGAGTGTTGAGAACTCGGCCTGGTCTGCGCTGAGATGCATGTTCGGTGGAAGATCTTTAATGAATGCCAGGTTCCGAACGAGATGTAGGACCACATTGACAACCTGCCCATCCCTTTCAGTCCGCTCTTTACTGTTTTTTGCCAATGGTGGTAGCACAATACCGAACAAAGCTTCCAACACACCTGGCTTCAGCAGAGCGGCTTTATAATGCAGGTGGCTTTGCAGAAGAATGGTATAATCGGCTTTTCGATCCAGTTCATCATCCAACTCCTTCAGCTCCTCCGCAAGGTTGATGGGCCAGGTCATTGCCGTCATCAAATCCGCACAAGCTATCGCCCGCTTATCTTCCACCATACCCTTCCCAGCAGTCACCAGTAGAATAGGAATGAGATCGTTCATGAAGACGCGCGTCTTCCAAAATATCCGAGCAACAGTACGCTCATCGTCTGTTTCGTCCTTCCGCCAAAGTTTTTTCAGGTCCTTCAAACAGCCGTTGACTTGGTCACCCAACCTATACACGCCCCCTTCTTGTCCACCAAGAGCATCCACGACACCCTGCACAATTGGTTCCAAAAACCTGCGTCTTTCATCTAAATCTTCGCCTATTTCTGATTCATCTGAAGATATTTCGATAATTTCGGTTTCGTTCATGATGGGAGTTAGAGAGAAGAATATCAAGAATATCACGCTCACGACTCGTCACAAGCTCATGTGATAATGTGACATCCCACCGTGTGAACGGAATTCAGGCGGCGGTCTGGGCTGTTTGACTCTGATCCACGTCGAGCGACAAGTTTGGCAGTACCTTTACCTGCTATTTCAGCTCAACTATTGAAGCTCAAGGTGAAAGAATATAACTGGAACTTCAACTTCGTGGCATTTCCTAGGCTTTTTCATATCTCCGGTTGTCGATCTTGGACCACAAGTTTAGAACATCCGCACGGCAGGAGAGCGAATGTTGGAGGAACAAGAGGATGAGTGCTGACGAGCTTCCATTGACCTTCACTGTGAGACAACAGGAGACTCTGTGACACTCCGTCAACAAGGGTTCAAGGATTCAAGCTATCTAAGATGTTTCTGTGTACTTGGTAGGTCTCGGTATTCCCCTTACTTATTTTTACCCAAACATTGAAATCCAGAGTAGTTGCTCGCGGTTCCGACGCTATCGCGAGTTACAGCTGATTAACAACTGATGCAATTTGTCTTCGTTTGCCTGCACGTTGTATTCTCTTTCCGTGGACTTTAAAGTGACGAGCTTCTGGCATCTGTGAGCTGCGCATGACGAGGTGGTCTTGCTGTTCGAAGGAACTTGTTTGAAACGTCAGTGCTTGTGCCTCCCACGCCCTAGTTCTCTATTCTCCATTAGTTCTTGCTGATCATACCTAATCTTCCATTAACGTCGCTCCAAGGCCGACAGTGTTTCTTGATCTACCAGATGTGATCACCGAGATCCCTCCAGTTGGGCGCCCTGTATGATGTGATCAAAGTCGCTGAAACCCATTTGCTTCGATGCTGTAGAGCCTGACCCGGCCGTATCGCACATTCGAGCCTCGTTGTGCATTTATTGCAATTAGGCTTGGGTGACCCGTCTGTGTGGACGGGTACGTTAGTACCTCTGATGCGCGTCCCAAGTAGAGTTGGGCCAAAATCAGAAGGTGAAGTCCCGGTCGAGTACGCTGAACCCGATTAACGAAATCCGGGGTCAGGAATATTTGTCGATTGTGGCTGGATAGCATGCAGGATACACGATCGAGTCAGCACTCCACTTTGAGTGTTGGCTAATTCCACTGCATAGTACTGACCGTGTATTTCCATCAGGTCTTTCTCTTCAATAAGTACCCTCCAATGTACTACTTTGATGCTCTTTCACGCACGCGAGTGGGTGAGTACTAATTGACGAATAACACTTGATATTTTGACTCTTTTACGCCCTTGCTCTCTGCAGAGGTTATTCGTGAATCAGTGCCTCAGACATATGAAATCATCCTGCCGGCACCGGAACAAGGTAGAGTCTTCTAGCCTATACATACGTACGAGAGCAATTGACAACCTATGTTAAAATATCAAAAGCACGAGACATGAGAGTCAGACATACGCCTGCTGATCTCACGATCGCCGCCCCCATCTTGGATAAAGGCTAACATCCTAATTCCTCGGCGTAAGTGATTCAATGTACATGTACCTTACCGCCACGACCGGAAGGGGCTCAATTCTGCTTAATCATTGAAAAGGCGTGCGGCGATAAGGAAGGGGAAACCCCGAGCCCGACGATACATATTATTCAGCAACTTGGCAAGTATCCTGTTCGATTTCGTGACTTGTGGATGATTTCTGAGCATCTCATCAGCACATTTCTCCTCAAGCTTGATTCTTATTATGGGGATTACTGCTCGGGCGGCGACAGCTTCTGTGCACGATGTCTGCCTGCCGGTGCCACATATGGAAGACTCGTGTCGTCGGGCCTTTTTGTCAGGCTTGGGAGCGCTGGCGTTCTGATTTGATGTTATGAAAATATCTTCCTCGGAGAGACGGCCAAAACCTTGATAACAATCTCTTGCACTTTCAGGGGTTAGTGGGTTCAGCTACAACTAGCTACTACTACTGTAGTAGTACAACTCTCAAGATGCATATTCTAGGTGACCACAAAGTCTTCGGTGAAGAGGACACACTGTCGATTCGATTTATTCTCCCAAATTGTCTTTTCAACGTACTGACCTGGCCTCGTTTTGTCGTTACTCTGCTCCACACCCTTCCCCCCAATACGAGGTGACACTTATCTGCTCCAGAGCTTATTCCATGAGCACTGACATTGGAATTCTATGTTTTTCATGCTATTCTTACGGTGAATGCACCTTTTTTTCGGATCATATGAACCTTTCCGATTTGTGGCTACTCTGTGCCACCAGATGCACGAGGAACGGCGTTCTCAGTGCCCTCTGTTGACTCAGAAGCCTGGAATTTCAACAGCAAATTGTCCAATTGGCATGTCCGGTAGGTCAACTTGATAAAACCGGAGGATTCTCTACGCCCCACGCAAGCTCCCGTCCTTCCATTCAAACCTGGACACACGTTTTCCTACTTACACGTTCTGGTTGTTTAGCATTGCCTTGTACGCTTCACGCCCTCGTGTATCGAGCTTTGACAGAGTCAATGAACTGGGCCTCACCTTCCCTTACGATACTCTCACCTTCCAAATGTCACTCTCGGTTAGGTTTCAAACAACTCGATTGAAGGGACCTCCGAGCTCCCCTTAGGTTTCTCCTGATTTTTTCGCCCGCTCAATGCCGAATCTAATAGCAAGAACTTGGATAATCTTGTTTTGTCAGGTCCAGTTTCCGCGGGTCTGTCTAAGGTATTGATTATAGTCACTTTCGACACTCCGTCAAACATACGATTTGGATCTTGGTAGATCCCATTTTTAATTTTACTTGCTAAGCGCATCGTATTCATTCGGGAATCGCCTGTATAGATCTTGCACAACACCTTTCAAGGTCGAAGGTCAGCTTTTTTGGGGCCTGCGGGCATAAAACGACGAGGCCGTTTCTACTGCAACAAATGACCTTGACAAACAGGTCAAGATTGTTTGATTTCGGGGATCGCTTTTCTCCGCACGGTTCTCCGGTCTGTGAATCTGAACAGAAAATCTGACTTGGACAGACTTGACCTGGACTAGAACCTTACAGTAGAATTGGGATTGGTTCCACACCGAAACCTTCTGTTACTTTGTGTTCTCGGAATGTATTGGTGTATGTATACCCGCTGTTTGTAGTAGATCTCTATACACGAGCCTTCTTTCACTGATGTCCAACATTGTAGATCAAGTGATTTGAGTCTGAATGTCCGTCTTGTTAACCCACGAATGGGAGACACATGTGCGAAGGTCTGAACTTTGTTTTCTGCTCCATGATTAGAGTGCTCGGTTGAGTGCTTTTCCCGACGCCTTCAATCTGCCAGTGAGCTCCTGTGGGATTGATACTGGTCTATAGGCAGGTAACCACGTTTGCTATGCCTCAGGCTGTCAACGGCACTCCCAGAGCCCTACCAYCTCTYACAAAGAACAGAGAACACATGCAAGCGTAGAGTGGGTGAAATTCAAAGTTAACATACATAAGACATAAATTACACAAACTATCCACCATTCACTTTACCCGACGCCTTCAATTTGCCAGTGAGCTCTTGTGGAATTGATACTGGTCTATATTCAAGTAACCGCGTTTGCTATGCCTCAGGCTGTCAAAGGCACTCCCAGAGCCCTACCATCTCTTACAAGGAACAAAGAACACATGAAAGCGTAGAGTGGGTGAAATTCAAAGTTGACATACATAAGACATAAATTACACAAACTATCCACCATTCAGTCCATTTCAAGGTCCAAATTCCAAAATTCCAATCTATGAAGAGAAAAATTCGGCTGTACACATGCATAGTACACACTAGCGTTTTCACATAAACTTCCTATCACTTTCAGCACTTTCGCAATACGTCTCGAGCGGAGCTTCATACGCATACCCCGAGTGTCCACTGTAACTTGGTGGACCAGGTGAGACAGTAGGTACCGTAGACACGGACGCTACGGACAAATCGCTCCTGCTACGCCTAAACCGCGGTGCCCTACCAGCTGGTTTAAACCAAGGTACCCTCCCTCTCCTCGAAGACGCTGACCGCCTAGCAGTACTGCCAGCGGACATGGACGACACGGTCGCAGCAGTCGTCGAACGTCTTGAATTTGAAACTACACTCGTCATAGTCGAGTTGGGGTTGGATGAGCCGCGGGCGCTACGTTGTGGGTAAATCATTAGGTGAATCGGGCTACAAACTGGAGAGATGTATGTTGCCGTTGCAGCGAGGCGTGCATAGGGGTGTCTACCACTACCCACGTGCATCTGCGAACAGAGCGAGGCAGGGTGGTAGGGGTCCATGCATTGACGGTAGTACGTGTGTACTAGAAGGAAAGTGATTGTTGATGGGAGGAAGTAGAAAAGGAATACGGAAAGAATTTGAGAGGAAGATTCGGTGGTCCATGCGTTTAGACATTCTAGATTAAGAAAGATGCAAAGGATGAGTGTGATTCGCTCGGGGAAAGGAAATTTACGGGTGACTCACGGGTTTGAGTGTCACCAGATGTTAGCGTCGTAGTTGACACTTCTGCTGCACCTCGCTGTTCCGATGTCGATTCAGTCCTAGAGACACGGGAGAAACAGAAGGACTCACGTATATTAGTTTGATCAAGATTTTACCATCTTTAGAGAACGATATACAATGTCTTACTACTTCTTCCTGCGCGCGCGTAAGAAAATCATATGAGATAGTGCGTGGCGTAGGACGGAGAACCACTCACAGCGAATTCGAAATACGCAACCGCAACAAGAATACCAGCGGCTGTGACTAATAGCGCCGAAAGAAAAGCCAGATGAACGTATAACCGAATTAGTCGCAGGCGGGACTGGAGCTGTTTCATCAGTTGACGAACTGCATAGCTTACGAGGTCCTCACCATGACAATTCCAAAAATGCCAAATATTTCGATCAACACGGTGAAGGTGTATATAATACCTATGGTCGTATAGATTGCTGTCTGTTTTCTCAAATCGACTGCAAAGGACGTAGAATAAGCACAAAGAGTAGCAGCATTATATCGAGCACGGCTTACAGCTTTCTTCATGGTTTAATTCATGGAAAGCGTATGCCTGTGGAATAACCGTTGACAGGAGATTGACTGATGGGTGTAAAAATCACATACAACTAGTAGAGCGCTGGAGGGAAAGTCAACAACACGTTTTTGTCGTCAAAGTAAATGAAACGCACGAGAATAGGTATCTAATGGCATTTACGGTGGCCACTGTATAAAAATAAATTGAGATTATTGACGGTTCACGCGGGAAACCGCACATCTTTACTCACCCGCGACGATCAGCATCCGCCAGTTCATGTCATAAACCCGCGAGAAATAGGATTTGGGCGCCATCCGTGACCGCAGGACTGCAAATGTCCAAAGAGAATTCATGAGACATTTTTAGACAAGGTTACTGTGAGAAGCAAACGTACGATTGCGACCATATCTTGTGTTGTCAACTGAAAGGGTGCAAAGTCAGTGAGGCCACGAAAATGCACTACATATGCACTAACCTTTGAGCTTTAAAGGAGGGGGTCGTACTACCATCTTCAAGATGTTTAGTCAACTGTAAACGCACAGGTAGCCAGTACCGTACGAGGAGATCAGGATGGTTTGCCCCTGGTATTTATGGGGGCACAGCAAGGGTCCGACCGGGGCGCTGCCATGGAAGCCATTGATAGCACCGAAGTCGCAGCAAAAAAAGCGGAAAGATGGATCACTTTATGATGATCTGAAACCCCAAGTCGGTGCAGTCGGTGCAGTCACTGCAGTGCCACTGCCAAATCTGTTGAGCACTTGCGCCATTGTCGGCCTTTGTATCCCATACATCGCATACGTGAGCCAAAATGCTCATGTCTCATACTAGACAATAGTCGTAGAGGCCATGATAAATTCAGGAATTTGAAAAGAATAACAAAATAATAATAAAAAGGCATGACCGCTGTCGCCGAGTGGGTGTACAAACAGATGACAACGTCCCACTCAGACCCGCTGCTGCGCCTTTTACTGTACCACCACCAACTTCCACTAACATTTCAAACCTTTTGCTTCCCGTTTTCTCTATCTTAGTTCTTTTATAAATTCTTCCTTCTTGTGATCTCTATCGACCTAATAACATGAGCTCAAGACCCCCTCCATTAGGTATGGTTACATGTTCTTTATCATGATGAGCAAAGAATGACAACCCGTTTTTGTATAGGCATGCGTTGCTTGCTTGATTCTTACCTGGTATTTAGTTTGCTTACAGTTGATTTGCTGCAGGAGCTCCGCCACCATACACCTTCATGAACCGAGTCAACCGAGTCTCTGGAGGCCGGAATCTAAGACCTGTCGTTCTAGTCTGTAAGTCGATCTTAAATTCATTTCGCCAACGGAACAACTTACACCTACTCTCAGTCGCATTCATCAGCGCACTATGGACGCTATTCTCGTATGTCACCACCTTTATTCGCTGAAATGGCTTATCTCTAACACCCGTCGGTCTACAGGGCTGTTGGTGCACTTTCCTTCTACCCGTGTCTTTCAAGCTAACGTAGAGTTGTAGATTGGGAACTTCAGAAGTATTAGCATCGATAGAGGACGTACGTCATATAACATCTATTACTTGTTCGTTCCTGTGCTAATGGCTTGCCTTGCAGAGAATGAGTCCAAGTTGGCTACCATTTCTCTTGTGCTGGGCATCCTTTCAATTACCGCTTTTGCGTTTGAGGCATGTTCTCCTCTATATGCAACGCGTATCCACCAAGCTCACGCTCTTACCAGGTGTTCGGTGTGATTGCTGCGCTATCAGTATGCAATATTCTCACCCAGGTGTCAATGGAAAAAGGGCTCACACTGGGTTTTATAGCAACGAATACACCTTATGCGAATCTACAGTCTGTTATCTGCTGTCACAGTACTGATTGTCATCGGTGGAGGTTTACTTGATATCGTTGTACATTTTACATTGAAGGTGAGTGTTTCTTCATGGACGCTGGTAGCTGGACAGCTTTGACGTTCTATTTATGTCCAGAATGATATCATTGGTGAATGCACAAATTTAGTTCAAGGAGACAACGTTGTGTTTTATCCTTTCGGATTTTGGGGACCCGTTAGTCATCAAGTTCTTAGCCAACAAGATGCCCAAAATTGTAAAATCTCAAGACTCTTTGCGCTTTTTTTCTCTTGCTCATGTTCAACTACCAGGGTGCCAAAGTGCATGGGATCACGATTCCTGGGCTGATATCGTGGAGCTGCTCATTTTGATCTGTACGCACTACTAAATAATCCGTTCTCACCGACCCAAATTAACATTCTCTCATAGTCCTTTCCGGATTGTTCACCGTCACCGCATACGGCTACTACCGTCAATTGTTAGATCCTACGAGCCCAGCCAACGTTAGCCGTGGTCCTGTCCGAAACAACGTCAATGCCTTCCCATCACACTATAACCCACCCTACGATGCTACCCTGCCTAATCTCGGGTACCAATACAACGGCCCATACAGTCAACCTCCTTACGGTCAACCACCCTTCGCCGCATACGCACCGCCTCCTGGACCTCCCCCCGGTCACGAGGGCGCGAACGGTAAACCACCTGGTTATATCGGTGCCGACGGACACGCAGGTGCGGGCTATGCGAAAGAGAAGGAGAATCCGTTCGCGGATTTTGATGAGCCTGCTGACGCGGGTGCGGGTAGTATTGAGAGAGATGTGACGAGTAGACCTGGCCCCGGTGGTCGTGAGACGTTCAATTGAGCGACCAAGCGCGGGCGCAGGGTTGTGATTTGCAGATTTCAGATGTATTTTAGGAGATTTTCAAGCGGTAGACGTTGGCCGGACAAACCGACGACGTCGAAGGACTTTTCTTTGTAGTGATGCCTAGTTACACATATGCTACTGGACGGATCTTGGATTACCTTTTTTTTCACTTCACATGTACTCTTTTGTCTTAACTTTGAAGACCAGTGATTAGTTTTCCTTTTTTTTTGTGTAACAGTCACATTTTTTGAAATGGCCTGCTACTCGAGCGACTACAACAGTCAAATGAAGTTGAGGTATCACTCCAGAGTAACAGCCAATCCCGATACACAGCTTTTCACTACGCGACCCTGCTTCACCACCGCAAATAAATGATCCTCTGGTCTATCCAAAATCGTCACATCTTCCAACGGGTTGGCGTTGAGAACGAGTAGATCAGCCAAGGCGCCGGGGGATACGGTTCCCAACAAAGACGACCTGTTGAGCATTTTCGCTATACAGAGCCAACATTCAGCGATTCCTCATGGACAGACCCGTTTCGAGAGAAGGAACGGACATACCGGCATTGGTAGTGGCGTGTTTCAAAATCTCCGGAGAAGACAAAACGCTCGCTCGAACGGTGAATTCTTCTGTTTGGAGAGCTTGCATGGAGGTGAGCAGATCAGAGCCGCTGAGTATAAGAGTTTCGTGAGCATGTTTTTTTTTTTTTTTGCGGAAGAAGTTGGACTAAGGTTAAGGACGAATAATAATACTCACTAGCAAATTGTTACGCCTGCAGCTGAAGCAATCTTGAGAGCTTCTAGACCTTGCTTCATGACTTGAGCGTTTTTAATTTTACCATCTGGAGGAAGAAAATCTTCGAATGGCGGTCTAACCATTATTCCGTAGCAGGCGAGAGTTGGGGTCAGCTGTGAAACAGTAAACAGAGATATATCCTGTCAATCGGTCTTTCGAAGAATAGTGTCAAGTCACGACTCACGTAGATGCCTTTCGATGCCATCCTGGACCGAGGGAGAAGTGGTGAGTGCTTTCGGAACTTTGTTTAAAACCAAGAGACAGAAATAACGCACAGGTTGGCGGTAGGCTCGTCGATGAGATTTCCATGCTCGATTCCGCTGACACCATTGTCAATTGCATGGCGAATTGCTTCGACAGTATATGCATGGGCAGTTGCTTGTTAAATTAACAATCCGAAATATAGAGAATATCAGATTCTTGAAATAATAGTAGGAAAACCGAAAAAAGGGTGGGCGCACACATCTTGCCTCCCATTTGCTTGCATGTGGTTGTGATAGCACGAATTTCCTCTGCAGTATACTGAACGGTCTCAATGGCATCAGTCTCTGAAGCCACCCCTCCGCCAACCATGATTTTGATGACTGGATGTTTAGGTAAAAACAAGCAGAATCAGAATTAGAGTTGTAGTGGTCACAAAAACGGAATTACATTGACAAACTTACAATCAGCCCCCGCTTTCAATTCTCCTCGGACAGCAGATAGTACGGCAGGTACACCATCTGCGACTCGACCAAAGAGGCCTACATGTCCACCACAACATCCTGGTTCATCAGTTCCTGATAGAGCAGGCGAAAAATCTCCATGACCACCTGTGTCGTAAAGAAAAAGTGTTCGTATTGATATCAACGGCACCAAAACCAAACCATTATGGATACCCACCTGTTTGTGAGAGCGCTTTCCCGCACTGGAAGAGTCTGGGTCCTAAAATAAGACCTTCTTCGATGGAGGTTGCTAGGATTTTGGTGGCGCCCCCGGTGTCACGTACGGTTGTGAAGCCTCTCATGAGCATTTCTACCATATATTTAAGGTTGATTAGGTAGAGACAAAAATGGACGAATAGTAGAAAGGATTACCTTTCAGGATGTAGGTCATTCGGAGGTCTACCTCCTGTGGCGTAACGCGCATGAACTCGCTCATTGTCTATGTATCAATAAGAGGATTGATCAACCATGACAGACTAACGTCTTCGAAGGTCGATTAGAGCGCACCTTGACACCGGGAACAGCAGCGACATGGACATGACAATCGATTAAGCCTCTGTCAACGAGAATTCGAATGAGTATCCCTGGCCTAGTCATGTAAAGGAAGGGGACAATCATACGGGCAGATATAAGCACCATTCAAATCAACTGTAATCATGTCCTCGTCTGATTCAGTGTCATTCTCAGATGTAGGCATAACCGATTTGAAGTAACCGTCCTGAATGATGACTGTCTGTTTACCACTCAATAGTTTGCTTGACGCTGGGTCGACTACAAATGCATTGTACAGCTTGAGATTCTTGGGTGAGGTGGGAATCCAAGGCTTGATTGCGAGCTTTGGGAGTCTATGAGACGTTATCAGATATGTGTACACCCATGAAACATTACAAGGCTCACAAACTCGGTCTTGTCTCTGTCGGTGCACCAGGGTATAGTGGTGCGACTGTCGGCGTTGTCATCTGTGTCATTTGAGCTAGGGCAAGTCGAAAACGTCTCAACGTCTACAATGAAAACTTTCCGACATGTTATCGGGTCACACGACTTCCAAGGTTCACATCGAAGACTAATTCAATAAAAATACAGCAAGTCGATGTGAGAAAAACATCGTCAAGCTCTGCAGCAACGATACAAATTGGCGATTCCAAGCGCGCGCGCAGGCATGGCATACGGTCATCATTTTAAAAGGCATACAGGTAGGCATCGGTAAGTGCAAATGTACGCATGGAGTGTCGCCATAATGCAAGTGTGAAGAAGGGGGAAAAAGTATCCAGTGCAACCAGAACCAGGAATTTTTACTTCTTCTGCTGCGACTTGATGACCTTCTTCACAATCTTTGCTTCCTCGACCAAGAATGCCCGCAGAATCCTGTTGACTCCGACTTTAGCTGCCAGAATTATACTAGGTTTGGAATTGTATAGTACGCACCTCGACTTAACACAGTCACCACATCTGGATCCACCGTATGCTCTTCTAACAGTCTTCTGTCTCTTAGAGATCACAGCGTATTTACGGGGACGGAGAGCGGGAATCTGGAATTAACAAGCCTATGATCAGTTCCTTCTGTTACTTCCAGACGTATTACGATACGCACTCCGGGAAGACCAATTCCACAGTCACCACACTTGGGTGCAGTCGCAGGCTTCTTGATGTGGTGGTAGACCAGCTTGCCGCCTGGCGTTTTAACAACTCGTCTGCGAGACGAGGTCGTGTTATAGGGTTGTCTTTTTCTGAGAGTGACGCGCTGGGCCATTTCTAAAGTAAATTACAAGTTGTAAGACTTGTGTAAAATTGCGAAAATTTCAATTGGCATACTGACCTTGCTGATCTTGAGGACGTCGACGGCGATGAGGAAATTGTGCTGATGGGAATGGGTGGCTGAAGAACTAGCTAGTTGTTCGGTAAATGCCGGAGATGTTCTCATCACGTGACTCCAGGACGCGTCGAAAATTCCAAAGCTGGCAGGCCCGTGGGCCGTGGCAAACAGTGATGCAACGACCATCTTCCAATATTTCATCGTCTGTTTACAGGAGACTAGCAGACAGTGGCAGTTGAGCTTTTCCGCTTTGAATATATCGTGTGCTCGAATGTGTCGGCAAGGAGAGCTAAGGAATTCTAATAACAACAGCCCTTTGAACACTGCCAGGCTGCCAGGCGCCAGACATGGAATTTTAAGGATGGAGGCATCACGGGCAACGAACAACACATTTCAGTAGTTTCATAGTCACTCAACTCGTGTCAAAGATAGAGCCGCGACATTGTGACCAAGCAAAACTGAATATTGTCTTTCGAGCATGCGGCATGGAGAGAGAGCAATCCGAGACAAGATGTATTATCGATACAGCAGGGAGAGAAATCACGAGCAGCCAGTGGATACAGGAGCTACAAGAGTACTATAAAACCAAAAACTAGCAGCAAAACCAACAAGAGCCAGTTGTATAAACAAGAATTGAGGGTAAAACACCAGTTGCCCTACACAAGAAAAGGAGCGGGAAGGTATCGTGCAAACGCATTGAAGGGAGTATATCATTGGAATTGAGTGAAAGGTTTTGGATCGAAGAAAGGCATTCTAATGATCCTTATAGAGCGACGGCGACGAGACCGATAGCAGCCAGGCCGACCATAGCGTTGGCAGCATTGGCACGAGCTCCGTTGGTGGTTGAAGCAGAGGCGCTGGAGCTACACCAAAACCTCATCAGCTATACAGCAATTTGGAAACAATGCAAAGATCTTCACCTGGCGGCAGAGGTAGCAGCAGATGAGGTGGCAGCAGCAGCAGAGGTAGAACCAGACGATGGAGCGGTTGAGGTAGCGGCTGGTGTGGAAGAAGTAAGAGTTACTCCCTGTCGTATGAGAAAAGTCTCATTAGATTTGTCTCGCTAGATAGAACGGATAAAGAAACACATACGACAGCCAAGCAAAGTTCCTCTGACGCCTCGATGGCATTCTGTAGGTCAGAGCCGCTACAGGAGCTGTTGATGCAGTTCGAAGTGCTCGTGATGAAGTCATTGTTCCTACATAAGCAACTATCGTCGGTAGGATCGCAGTTGCCTGTCTGGGCGTTTGCAATACAAGGAGCGGCACAACCTATGATAGAATTAGTAAAAGTAAGTGAAAGCTGTCTCAAAAAACCCAGATGACGATGCAACTTACTAGGTAAGCTCTGACGAGGGCGGATGATCACAGCAGAGGTGCTGGCAACAGCGGCAAGGAGAGAAATGACAGTGAAAGAGAACTTCATTGTTGACTGGATGTGATTTGCACGAAAAGAAAGAGATTCAGTAAGAAGGTCGAAGTTGCAAGAGAAGAGCTTGCAATAACAATAAACAGCAAAAAAACTCGAAAGGGAGTTGAGAAACAGAGGGACAGTTACATCCGCCCTTTATACTTACCTCCAACAATTACATTTGCCCATGCTCCCTCCACGTTCCTAGCCAATTTCCGCCCAGACTTCCCTCCACGCGGCCCATTATTACGAAGTACAATGGGGACACCTATAGCTCATACATCCCGGCAATGGGTGCCTCAACAATGCGTGAACTCAGAACAATGGCCAAGCCCATTGCCAAAGAATGAGAATAATGGGATGATCAAAGTCGGAAACAAAGAAGATAAACATTCGTCCGTATTTGGATGACGATTATCCAAATCGGGAACAAAGAGCGGAGCTTTAATATGGAGCGGAGTTTGAAGTTCCGCGTACGCATCGAGCGGCAATTTAGATCTGCAATAATATATAGGGGCCTGACCACGCAGTCCATTTTATGTCCTTTTTTTCCTCCTAAAATTTTTATAAATGAGTGTGAATACAAAACGTGCGTGGAAATAAGGCAAAAAAACAGTAAAAGCACTCCTTCAAAGGTCAAGATCGCGACTCTTTTTCCCCAAAACAGAATCATTATCTGCCAGTGATACTTCTGACTTAGCGCTCTGCGCGTCACTCCTAGGCTAATCGCAAATCAACGTCTGAAAAACACGGAATTAATGAGATTGAAATACCTGGGTTTTGCCATACGACACTGTCACCGCTGTGGGAAGGACGTTATCGTCCATATGAACCATAGCAGAACGATGAACGTCTGAGAGAACAGATTTGTAAGTAAACTCGAGCGAGTCTGGTGAAAGAAGCGTAAGATGCTTACGGATGCCGTCAAGATTCATAGCGGAAGGGTTGACTCTAGCGGCTGTGGGCCGATCGTCTTCCGATGTGTATGTGTAGTTTTTCGAGCTGGCTCCTTTCCGCAGGTTGATGTTGGAAAAGAGTGTCAGGATATACACTCTCCCCAAGATGAACGCAAGCATCGTCTCAACTGCACAAATGATATGAGAACTTGCTACCCTTAGCAGCTTCACTAGGATGGAACACTCACCGTTACTCGTTTCGTCGACGAGGAAAGCAATGAGCGTAACAATAGCCATAAAACAGGTAGCAAGTCCCGTTTGCATGGACGTTCGCATGAGACGATGAATCAAACTAGAGATTTTGTTTGAAAAATCGCCGCGCGCACATGCAGACAAATAATCAGCGGAATGACTCAAGATACGTAAAGGTAAACGCACCTTTCAGTCTGTTTGAAGCTAGTTTTCATCTTCGACAGCTGGTAAATCAGGGAAGCGGAAATGGTGATATCTTCATTCCATTTTACCTAGCATCAGCCAAAAGTCCGCCACAGACATCCAAATAATCTACGTACCAGTGACCATAGTGACCACCAACCATATAATGACAGGTATCCGACTCTTGGACCTCTCGGTATAGTTTGGAAACATGGCGTACATAATGGCAGTGGTTTCACCAGCTCCGAACTAGGTAATACGAAAAATCTCAATTAGGACGGAGAGAATAAGCAGCAGAGCTCTGAAATGCCACATACCGATGTGAAGATCATTATGGCAAGAACGGAACAGATGAGCCAGTTGCGGGTCCTACGAGAATCAGATACAGAACCAGAGAAATGAAGAACTCCGACGTACAGGGTATATAGACGGTAGGTCAGGAAAGACTGTATGAGCGCGGTTGTAGTACCTGTAGTCGCAAGACAAAGTATCATAGGCCAATACTGCTTCGTGATGAATGTCACATCGCCCCAGTGCGTTACAAGATTCTACACCGTAAACCAGACAAGTCAGCTTATCCGTGTAAACTCGATAAAATCGTACAAGTGACGCACCAAGTAGACATCGGCGTAACCTCCGACCAGGGATCCAAAGTCAATGATTATACACATCGCGATGAATCCTTTGAAGGAGAAGCTGTCTCGAGGAAAGTTTCGGAAGTAGAAGA
>RCHF01004606.1:0-12830 GCA_003987895.1 Neonothopanus nambi | reverse complement strand
ATGTGAATGCTTGTGGTGGTAGATATGGAAATGCTCTCCAGGCTGCTRTTSWRTSKGGAAATGAGGCARTTGTGAAGCTCCTHSTCTYCTCAGGTGCAGATGTGAATGCTCAGGGTGGTGAATATGGAAATGCTCTCCAGGCTGCTACTGAGTCTGGAAATGATGCAATTGTGCAGCTCCTTCTCTCCTCAGGTGCAGATGTGAATGCTCAGAGTGGTGTTCAAACACATGCTGGGCAACAACCCCTTTCTCAAAATCCTAGCTCAGACAAAAATGTGGATGTGGATATAGAGCATGGGCATACAGATGCTGGAAGTACCACACTTATGGTATGTCAAGTCAATTTCACTTCTCATCAGTTCATTAATCATAGACCTTGAGACAAATGTGATACCAGAGGTTGCACCCAGCCCTGAATTTTATGAAATCAACCTATATCCATTGGAAGATTTCCTACCACCAAGACCACTAGAGATTGCACCCAGCCCTGAATTTTATGAAATTAACCTATATCCATTAGAAACTTTGCTACCACTGAGACCACCAGAGGTTGCACCCAGCCCTGAATTTCATGAAATCAACTTGTATCCATTGGAAAATTTGCTACCACCAAGACCAGAACAGAGTCCTGATCCAACTGTGCTTGATCTAGAGCTGCGTTCTCTAGAAGATGTTGCACCACAGATTCCTGAGGTCACACCACAAGCCCATGTAGATGTCGAGTTGGTGGATTCAGAAGGTTCTGATTCGGAAGGTTCTGACCCAGATGAGGCTATTTAAATTCGAGGCAGTGGCTGAAATAGGTTGAAACGGTGTAATTGTAACAATTTCTTCCTCTGGTGTTGCTGTTGACATGTTCACTTGTCCCTCCCTGACCTGCTGCAACAGGAAATGTATATATGTAACAGTGCTGTAACTATCAGGATGTTAAATGAATCCACATTCTTAGTGTTCTGAAAGCCTTTTGATTTTGATATGCAAGCCCTATGAAATCGACATTTTGTATTGGAATACTGTTTTCTGGCATTGAAACCAGTACAGTTCGAGTGCTTTAGAGCTGCAGTAGAGGATGTTGCACCACAAATCCCCGCCGTCGAACTGTAAGCCCTGGCATCAGTAGATGTTGAATTAAAGGATCCGAATGATGGTGCATAATGAGTTGGTTCAATGGAGTGCCTCAGTGGAGTCGGTCAGATGTCGGCAGTCACTCGTGTCCCAACGGCCTAGTGAGGCAGACCGGCCATCTTTGGAGGACATCTGCGGCTCTCTGAATCGCATTTTGATGAAGACTAACCTTTATACTTAGATTAGGAACATTCGAGGCTTGAGTTTGCGGGTGTAAAAGCACTCATGTACTACATCATAGCTTATCAGACCGTCCGTGGACGATGTAAGATATACGGAATCCTTTGGCGACGTCGGAATAACGGGCGGGCTAATGAAGGTGCCTTGTGCGCTTGTCGGAAGCTCGAGCACTACCCCCAAGAAAATTATAACATATATAAGTACAGAATCAGTGGCATGGCTGCAATCTACCATACACGAACACAAGAAAATGTATACCATTTCATTTCAGGAACCTGATTGTTACGACACAACATAATATTTCCAGTTCAACCGTCCCATTCGCTTGTTCACCGTACCATCATACAAAAACATCTGCGTCTACCAGTTTCCTTGCATCCTCAAGAGTTGGGTAGGCGGCATGAAGTTCGGAAGATCCTCATGGGTAACAAGGGTCCACTTCGAACGAGGGCCAAACCTCGATTCCACATCCAAAGCCTGCTCGAACGCGGCCACGAGCTCCTCCGTATTATTGGGAATTGTTCGTCCTTCTTTCTCCAGTTCCGAAAGGAATTCACGAATATCGTGAATATGGAAGATATCTGCAAGAATTGACTTTTGTGCGGATCCAGATCCTTGTTCTGAAGTAGAATTATCACCGTTCCCCTTCGCTGAATCATCAGAGTGTTCCGCCTGTGCAATAGCCCGAGTCAACGCTTCGTGATCTTGTTTGACAAACCCGTATCGCTTTGACGAGTCAGAGCTCATGTATGACATTGTCAAATCCACGACAAAAAGCCATCCCTCGCCCCCTAAAAGGGTGTGTGATCGCATATGTGGAACACAAGCCACAGTGCGCTGATTCCAGTGTTGGCCTACTAGTGGATACTGCGCCTCTTCCTCTCTACTGACGGGGACTCCAGTCGACAAAACTAGCGAGGGTATCCAGGTTGATTGCATGGAGAAGCTGGACTCGTGCACGTGTGTCAAGTGCATGCATTGAATTAAGCTTTTCAAGATCTTTTCGACGTTGAAGAATGGGACAGAGGATGCACTGACACTCCAATTCTGCGTGCGCGTTACGACAGTGAAAACATTAGGGCGCAAATAATGCTCCCGTTTGGGGTCTGGAGGCGCAAGTAACAAGGCAGGATGAATGAGGTCGGACAGTCCATAGAAAAGTTTAGGGGAATTAGAAAGAAGTTCGAATAGCTGATCGTCGTTTAGACCCGTATCAAGCATCGTCAGGCGCCGCAAATTGGGAAAAGCGCTCAACACAGCTGAGACAGCAGCCGGATCGAGAATCGAGTTCCCCGATAAGTTGACTGCCAATGGACGACTATTGACGATGTCCGAGTTCGAGACAATAGTGGTGATCTGATCTGCAGAGAGATGGAGACTGGAAAGATCAAGCTGAAGGAAAGATTTCGCTCCCGCTTCGTGCTGCAGGACCTTAATCAATAGATCTAAAGATTCGGCAGGGAATGGTCGTTCAGCACGGAGAGCTTGCTTGATGAGTTCCGCCTTTCCAGGCATCCATATGAGATTCTCTAGCTGAGATGTGTCGCCAGATTGTGAAGCGATTTCAACCGCAGGACCCATTATAAGGTTGGAAAGGCTTGGTACCTCCTGGGCTAAGGTGCTAAGGTCAAACGCCTCGACCTCAGAAGCCTCATCTTCGTCAGATTTATACTCGGAAGGCCACGCTTCAGCGAGCATATCTCGTGTTACGAGCCTCACCCCTTTCAGAGAGTCTATAGCCTCTTTCACTGTTTTGTCTGAACCATCTTCGTAACGCGCCACATATTCTCTTGGTGTCAGAAGGTCACATCCATTGAGCAGGAAGCAGATGGCTGGATTCATGGGATCAGTAACATCGATTACGGTGATCCCGTCGTTATTATCTATAAGCCACTTTAGTTTGGGTGATTGTATACACCGGCCGGAGACTACACACACCTCCGTCCCAAGATCCCATGTTCGGCGAGAGAGCTGATCTCCCAAACGAGAAGCCTAAAGTCGATCTCTCCACGTCATCCGAGACGGAATTGTCGACAGCTGAACCCAGCAGATACATGGTATACGGGCAAGGAAACTTCGGCATTTTAGGCGCCTGCTGTCGACGCCCATATTGGAACTGAGCTCGGCGAATCTCGTCCTTGATAACTTCGGCATTGTGTTCGTTCTTCATGAGGGAAAGGAATCGAGCTACTTTGTTCAGAGCCAAGATACCATAGCACCATTGAAGATGGTATGCCCCGATGCATCGAAAGTAAGCGCGCTTATCAGAGTCGTCCTTGGAGTCTTCAGGTTTTTTAGGGAAGAGACGGGCAATAAGAAACATTTGGTGTCTTTGACCCATGGCGAATGTGCTGATACGGGAAAGAAAGAGAGCAGAGAAGGGATGGGAAGTACTTCGCCACTTGAGCTACTTCGCCACATTTCGATGGTCAACCAGTCTTCTTATAGCCCTTGATGGACCCACAGACACATGATGAACTAAGATAGAATTAACTTCAAACCCCGTTTCCTTTGTTTTTCCCGAACAGACCATGGCCATCTTCGAAGATCAAGGAGAGGAGCGTTGCGGCAATCGCCGTCACAGATACAAAGCATTCTTTGTGGGCGTTGCTACCCAAGAGGCACCAGCGTAGACGATATGACTCCGAGTCGAATTGTCGATCCTGTTGCACCAGGAAGGAAGGAAGGAATATTATGCGGCGTGCAGTATGTGGAACTTCAAAATATAGCTTTGCTTGATGCCTCGGCACAAAGAGAATAGCACGAATCGTGTCAGAAGTAAGTAGTTCAAGGGCAAAAGAATTCCGAAAACGATAACCACAGTCCCACTCCACGTGGTTCCCCTACCTCCCCTTCAAAGCGCTGTAGGAAGTATATTAGGATCTTTACATCCACTGCTAGTCTGTAATATACCGTACTGTAATAGGGTTATAAAGATATCATAAGTCGTATCATGTTCATGGGCTCACATAAAGTCCGAGTCAGCAACTCTGACGGAAGAAGCGTGAAATCGACGTGAAGTTACAGTAAAAGCATAAAGGTTCAAATGTCCAATGAATGTCCATGCACGCTGGACGGTAGAATTACAAATGTGTTGTCTGAATGAAGATGATATCCGATGTTGAAAGCGTTGAGACGATGAGAAAGGTAAAATAATAAAAAACAAATGCTCCTTTAAAAAGGTAAAAGCGGAGTGAAACTCCGACCATAAGTGGGTTTGGTTGCTACCCTCTGTTCTTCCCCAAAAGCTCGCTCAACTTCCCTGCCGCCACTCCCTTCCTTAAATCCGTACCATCCTGCTCGTGCCAACCACCTCTACCGCTCTCGCCCACCATCTCGCTCCGCCCATGCGCATGGCTCACAGAGATCGGATGTGCATTCCGATGTCCATGTCCATGCCCTTGCCCTTGTCGTCCTCCAAGAACCGATGAAAACCTTTTCGTACGGTGAGGCATGCCAGGGAGGTAGCTGCCTCCCGTGACTCCAGGACTCAGTTTAGAAGCACCACTTCTCTCAGCCAATCCAAGCCCTGAGATGCCTTCTCCACTCTCAGGAACTTCGACACTGACTCCGCTCCTAGCAAGCCCTGCATCAAGTCCCTGCGTTACACTCTGTGTCCTGGTAAGCACGCTTGTTGTCTGAAGGGCTACCGCAGGAAGAGAGAATCTCTTATGCCTCCTGACTGTGTCTTCCTTTCGCTCGCTGACCAGTACACCCGAAAGAGGGCCCTTGCGGTATATAAATGGCTGGGGGCGCGGAGGAGAAGTGGAGAGCGATATAGAAGAGGATGCGGGAGAAGAGTGGGAGTGCAATGTGTGGTGTTTAGATGAACTAGTGACAGAGGAAGTTGAGATGGCGGAGGAATCCTCTCCCTCTTGACCGTCGACCTCTTCCTCTGACTCGATCATTTCTTCTAGGGGAGAAGATACGTTGAAACGATTTTGTAAGAACTGCTGTTCCTCCATGCCCGCATCTTCATCAGCAGCACTCGCCTCTATGGCAACGGAGTTGAAGTCTTCTAGAATCTGGTGATAGCTCCTTGGCCTCGAAGGTGGCGAACGCATCTTCACCCGACTATTCCTCGTATCTCTGGCGTCTCGTTCTTCTCGCCTCGGCGTCCCAACCTCACTTCCATCTTCTTCTTCATCTACCCATGTGCGTTCATACCCACGCTCATCCCCCGGTTCATCCAAATCAAACATGACTCCACTGTCTCTGCTAAATCGTTCTTTGCCCCCACTATTTCCGCTATGCACGCTCATCCTCCGCTTGTTATCTAGTTCCTTTCCATAACTATATCGTTTCCTGTCGATGGCCATCAAAGCTGCAGGCCCTGAAGGCTCCTTCTCCTTTCCCTTCCCGCCGACACCTGTTCCTGACACAGCAGCAGAGGAAGATGAAGAGGCAAGAGGTAAAGATGGAACAGACATGGGCATCCACGAAGGTAAGTCTGACGATGTAATCGTGTCTGCATGCAACGCGGTAGAAAGTCCGACCACTGAAGAGGAAGCAGAAGTGGGATCTGACAAGGGGAAATGAGGAGGGCGTGGTCGGGCACGGACAGTCGAATCGTCCGCCACGGTTTCCTCCTCAGGAGGCTCGACGAGCGGAAACACCGTTTCGTAACACTCGTTGCATGCACGCGCGGGTTTGCTTGATGCAGGATCTTTAGCGTTAGTGTCAGAGATAAAGAATGTCTGTGAAATATACGAGTGGATACGTCAGTAATACACATATTTTTTTCTTTTGTCACTCACCCTCTCTGAACACCCGGCGCAAACACATCTTCCACAAAGCCTACAATGGTGCCTCCTTCTCCTCCAGCCAAAACTTTTCCCGCATCGCATACACCCTTCCGCCTTCTCATCAGGAATCCATATGGCGGGGACCCAATGTTCGACGCGTGAGCGACGTTCGTTGTACCAAACAGGTTTCTGCTTCTTCTGCTGCTTCTTTGAACTGATTTTGGTGTCCTTGAAAGGGCTCTTCTTGCCCTTGTCTTTGCCTGACCTAAGTATATGCGCGCTCCCGGCTTCCCCACGAACGTTCTCAACACTCCCCCCGTTCCCACTATCAACACTAGCCACACTATACCTGTACTTGTCTTCATTCTCTTCCTCTTCCTCGTCTTCGGTGTCGGTATCATCCAGCATTCTAACGTCCCCCGGCCTGAATGGGAGAGCCTGCAAAGATCTCCTGAGATGTTGCGTCGCTGCACTTGATGTAAGGGTAGAGTTGGGATTTTGGGCATTGAGCGAGACGAGGATTTGGGATTTAGCTTGCCGGATAAGAGATGTCCATTCAGTGCGCTCCCGTGCAGATGCTATAGGAAGAAAAATCAATCAATTAGAAGTGGAAGATAGATCGAGATGACAAGTTCGCTCACCAGCATACAAAACGAAACTCCCGTCAGGACTCAAGATCTCCCACCGCCACCCTAGTCCATCTTCTCCCTCTCCTTCTTCGTCGTCGTTGTTTTCTACACCTAGATCTGGTGGAACAACCACTTCCAAATCAACTAGCTCAATTCTACCCTTGAACAGCCACCTCTCTTCCCCTCCAACAGCAGTATTCCTCCTCGAGCTTGAAGGGGAGTATCGCGTCGAAGGTCGTGAACGCGTGTTGAAGTACCTCGAACGAGCATGCGGGTATGCAGAGGCCGAATGGTGCCGAGGATGAGATGGCGACGACCCAGCACTCGAGGTGTACCTGTATAGGGCTCCACCCTTGGACTTGTTCAGGTGGAGATGGAGATGAGAGCCCTTATTGATCCTCGCAAAATGTGATTTATGTGTCGGGGTCGGTTTAGAGCGTGCAGGTGCGCTTGCATCTTCATCCTCCATTTTCGTGTGCAAGCTCGATTCATCTACATCGTCCTCGGCATTCACACCCGACTCTTCAACGTCACCAGAAGCACCAGACGCATTCGAGGCTTCAGCTTGCACCTGTGCTTGGGCTTGGGCGTGTAAGTGATTCTGCATCATAGCTACCTCCCCCTCGCTCCTGCTCCTCGTACGCACCACCGCAGGTGGGCGCACCTTAGGCAGTATCGCACTCGTCGGACTGACTTGATCACCGTATCTTGCCGGCGCATCATGTGTTAGCGTCACATCGTTATCCTCCTCCACACCTAAGCTCGTATTAGAATTCATTGCACCGCTGCTCAGCCCAAAAGAGCTCCAAAGCGCGCTTAACCCCTCTCTCGCTGCCTCGATCCCACCATCGAGGTCAAAGTCGGCGAGATTCAGACTCCACTCCTTTTCTCTTCTTTCTGCTTCCTCGCCGACTAACCACACTAGACAATCCGAGAACAGTAGAAACTCGCGCTCGCGAGGAGGGGAGGATCGTTCAATCTGGATAAGTGGACCGCGGCGGAGAAGGATGCGGCCAGGTTCAATGAGCTGGGAGGATAGGCAGAGTGTTAGCAAGTACAGAGTGGATAAATGGCAAGGAGGTTACCTGGAACGGGAGATTCGGCGTCGCTCTCTGCAGAGCCAATAATGAAAGTGTCTGGGAGTGCATTTGAAGAGATGTATTTAAGGAAAGCGTAACTACACGGAATCAGTATCAGGTCAGCTATTAAAAGACAATAAGTACTCACTCTTGGAGACCAACCCATGTACACTCTGCAACTGCTTCCTTTCCTTCTCTTCCTCTTTCGTAGCCTCACGGCTCCACTTCTTCCCCTGTCTCTCCTTTTCCTCCTCTTTAGGTTTCGCCTCACTTCCATCCTCTTCCTCAACTTCATCGTCAGGCCCTGGTGTGCACTCAATCAAATCCTTCAACAACAACAAATATCTCGGACACCTCTGCACAATTGTCAACATCCAATCCCTCAACTTCAGCCTTCCACACCTTGGGTCCTTCTCTTGTTTCGCGACCCACTCAGCGAAGCGTTTATCATACGAGAACTTGTTCGCACCCGAACCTGAACCCGAACCAGCGCTCGAGTCCTGGCTGTTCGATCTGGCTTTAGATTTGGGCGTGGGTTTAGATGGAGAAGAGTAAGAGGAGGAGGCCCAGCGTGGAGGGGGTGTAATGAGCGTATTTAGTGCCGAGATCGTTGTTGGGAATGATGTGATAAAAGGAGTATAGAGAGAGAGGTAGGGAAAATGCGCAATGAGAACGGGTGAAAGCGGTGGTGGGTTTAGTGGGAACTCTTGCTTTTCTGCTGATTTGACCTCCTGAGCGGGCGAGACAGCACTCGGCGGAGGTGGTTCTGTGTTCCCCGCCCTTATGCCATCCATTTGCGAAGGATAGAACAAGGCAGTGAGCTCGTTTAAAAATGCCTTATGTAAATTCCATATATCGATAAAGTTGCTGAAGACAGTTGTGAGTACTGCTCGGTCGAGAAGCGGGGTGGAGTCGGAAGTGAGCGAGTTGAGAAGAGGAAGGAGAAAGTGCTGAAAAGCGGCCATTAGCTTGAATAGAATAAATAGACTGTATGCGGCTGATATATACCTCATAAATCAAGTCCAAACCATCGACGTATGCCTTTTCCGTCTCATAGAACTCCTTAATTATTTTCCGTCTCTTGACCAACAACGGGTCGTCCAACGAAATATCCTTCAACGTCGGGGTCGAGGTCTTCGAGAGCTTTGGCAGAGAAGGCAGCTTAGAATTCGCATGCATGGACATAGCGCCCCTCCGTGATCCTATCCTTCGGTTTACATTGACAGAAGTATTCGAAAGTCCCTCGATGGATATAGGTCTCTTGGCTTTGACCTTGGCGCCAGTTTGAGCTCGATGATCCTGGTTCTTGGGTACGAGTGTGACACCCATTCCTTCGCTGCCACTACCAGTACCGGCGCCTTCCTCCGGTAAAGAATCAAAGCTAGCAATGCTCCCCCTCTGCTGCTGCAATAGAGCTGGAGATACGACTGTAGGTAATGAAGGTAAGGATATGCGCCGAAAGGGAAGGTACGGAGGACGAAGGTGTGCAGGGGCCTGTACCTGAGCGGAAGTCGATGTAGTGCTGGTACGCGGCTGATACTGCTGCGAGCCTGATTGGGCAGACTGCGCCGAATGTGCTGATTGAACCGAATAAATCGAGGTCCTGTCGCGATTGTTGCCCGATCTTGAAGGAAAAGCAACACACGACTGCTCTGGAAAACGTCGAGGGTTTCACCGTTAAGTCTAAGGAAGAAGAAGAAGAATTGACTCACCTTTGTTTCCTGCGTCACCTGAGGTGGCCATCGCATTCATACCTCACCTTGTATTGCAAATCGACAGGGTGAGACAAGCCTGCAGAAGGCCAAGGGATCCTCCGCGGCACGGCTGCTGGACAAAACTCCAATAAATAGAAAGAGAACAGATAAATGAACGAAAGCCAGCCAGATATGCGCTAGAATCAGAACGCTGAACAAGAATCGTGATGTATGCGAGTCGAGCTAGGTCAAAGCAATTGCAAAAATGCCGCTCCAGTGTTTCCAATTTGGGTCATGTTTCCTCATGTGGGCACTCAGTCCTCCGGTTAATCATGCGCGTGGCGCCTTCGTGACGTAGACTATAACACCGAATGAATTCAATGGGATGTCCTATCCTCAGTGCCCGAATCAGTATGTATTGTATAGATTGACATTTATGTTAAGTAGTGTTGTTCAAAACATAGAAAAGGCTGGTGTATCTAGCAGCCGCAATTCTGTATCCACACACAGTATACATCTGTACAGACTGCCAAGCTTCTCTGAACTTTCCGTTCAATGAAACAAAAGCTTACAAGACGTCGAATGAATGAATGCCTTGCATGATACACGATAAGTACCAGATACGCAATCCTCTTGATATGCATCAAAAGTCCACGCAGTGACTCTTCTGGCTCAGCACCGAGAAATTGTCGTTTTAGGTCGCAGTTGCAATTGCATAATCTGCTTCTAGCAACATTCAATCATCTGTATATGCATATAATGCATACATACGGGCTGAGAGGCCAGCATAGAGCTTGAACTTGCTAGATATCACGGTTTTTGATAGTGATCTGTGTATGACCGCGTTCCTTTCTTGCAAGCCTTTAAATACACAGACTCCCATCTGACTTGAATTACAACCCCGCTCAAAGCTCAGCGTCTAGCATCATCCCGGAAGCCACACTCGCCGGTCGACATATACGGAGGCCACAAATCTGAGGAGGCGGCAACTCGCGGCGATCTACGGTCAAAAAAGTTGATGCTTGGCTGATGCTCCTTTGAATTTCGCGGGCTTGAATGCCCGCTATAGTCGTGTGAGGTTGTGAGGGCCTGTAAGTGTGGGGACATGAGGAGCATTTTCATACTAATTACCACCACTTACTGTCAGACCCTCTGCTAGACATCATCGCCAAATTGCCTCAATATCTCCTCGATATCAAAAGCGGCCGGACAACAAAAGGAATGGTACTCTGAAAGGCTCCGCGCGCAACGACGAGTTCGGTTGCAAATGCCGTATAGGGTTCTTTTAGGTGGCTGCTAGGAAAACGTCAAAGTAATACCAAAGTTTTAATGAACGCATCTTGGGAAGGATCATCCAAAACTTGTTCGCTTGAGGCATGGTTTGTGTTGACGCGGGTGGGGATGTATCGAGACTCGAGCCTCTTCCGCAATCAAATTCAATCGCGTTCGTGTTTCCGTTGGCCCGTTCTCTTGTAAACTCGTTGCAGCTTTTCCAAGCAGAGGAGTATTCGCAAGAAGGAAACATCAATACCAATGTGGACAAAGCTTGACGAGACCCTAGATACGTCCTCTCGTATCGGATTTTCCGTTAAAGTTGGACGACAAAACTAGAAGGCGCCGTAAATAAATTGTCGCTGGAGCATTGCGCCATTTACATCCTAGTACACGCTTGAAGGAGCTGGAACTTGGACGCAGCTTGCCAACGTATCATTTCTCCCTATGGACCATTATTGGATTGCTTCCGTTGTGAATACCCAGGGCTTGATTCCTTGCAAAAGCGGATCCGGACTATAGATACGAGGTCAGCTCGAATTGTTCGCCGCTGACCGTCATAGCGATAACTCACAGGAGAGTCAAGGCTGCTGATGCAAAGAAACTGCTACTGCGAGCCAAAAGAAGACAAGTCTGCGCGCATATATTGGATGTATGTGGGCTATACAGGTCGGCATGACAATCGAACGGGAAAGAGGAGAGAGTTCGTATCAGTTGGAGCCCCACAATCGTGCGACTGGACCCACGTACCATCGCCGTCTATCCGGATTCCGTACAGCTAGCTCTTCTCATACAATGTCCAAGTCCAAGTTCAAGAGTCTGTCCAGGTCGGCCTCTGTCTGTCCCTGCATTTATGAGGAACTTGGAGAATAACAAATTGTAGTACAAGTCAAATGCAAGGCTCGACGTCTGGCGTGATTACGTAATAGCTGCAAGTGTTCTCACTCCAGGAGATGATTTTCGGATTGATCGGTGGCCATGGTAGTATGTTTCAAGTCATCGCCGACGGCTCGCTGGGGCAAAATGCTGCGGATGCAAGCTAAGTAGAGGCTGAGCTAGGTTGAGTTGGCTCACAAGTGCAAGCTAAATATGTAGTTGCAGAAAAAAGATTTTTCTGCAAAATATGTAGAACATCAACCTTATGTTCAATCAAGTCCATATTGCAACAAAGGGCTCATATCAATTATTGGAGCGACGTCATCTGGTCGAAGCGGCGAAAACATGGAGCTTATGAAGTTTGGTATGTACCCCAATTTTGGCGAGATCAGCGATTATGCGACAGTTCTCCGAACTGTAAGTCTAGCAAAAGCTGGGAGACCTTCTCCACTTGCTAGACTTGGCACTGACATAGCTGAACGTTGAGTTTGTTAAGGTAGAAGTGAAAGGGCAATTTTCGAACTTGACGACCTCTGGACCGAAGATCTGCTGCGGCTTAAATTAACCAAAAGAGGCGTGGGAGTCCGAAATGCCAGTGAAGTCATTTCAGACATCGAGGGTGCAAAAAGAATGAAAGCAGGTACTTAGTAAATTTGACTTGCATTCTTACCTTCATTGCCTTCCCAAATGCTGCTCCATTTCAGCAAAAATTTCCCTGCAAGTCCTCCTGGAGAGCTCTTGCCCACTTCGAAATCCTTTTCTTCAACTGAACGTGGCCGACCTTTGCTCACAAAGCGTTATTCACGCGTCCTTTTCGCCAGCGTTTTTTCTTTTGCTATCTTACTATTTTTCATGAATGCCCGACCGCCAACAGAAGCCGAATATGTCGACACTGTACCTCAGATACTTACTCAAGAACCACAGGATCCAGCCTTGCCTCCGTTGTATGAACAGTATCACGACTATGAGCGCCACTTACCGCAGCACGATCCATCATTGCCAGCACCTGAAGGCCAGGCTGCCAAATTCTTGTTTATTTCTAACCACTATTGGGGTGCGCACACCTTCATCCGTGTCTCCGAGTAATAGCTCAGTTATCTCTGTCTTTAGGCGTTGGGTGGGGCAATGTCTTACAAGAAATGTTCACGAATGCCCATTTGGCAGAGTTATCCAACAGGGCGTGAGTCTGGCCTTTAGTTTCTTCATTCCCTATATTGACGAGGTCACGCT
>RCHF01004604.1:0-19369 GCA_003987895.1 Neonothopanus nambi | reverse complement strand
CGACGAGGAATATGAGATCCGGAAGGTAACGGTGTAGGCAAGGCATCACAGCTGGTAGACATTGGACTCGGCCAACGAAAGCAAGAGAAGATGCTGCTTTTCGAGTTAGCCTATCCAGTAATTAAGTACCAAGTTGAACTTTTGAGTGCAAGTACTAGGGAGCGATTGTAGCGTTAAATACAAAGGAGTTGAAGAAGCAAGTCAGCAGAAAAGCGTGAAGTTTGAGCTCAAGTTATAATACCCGCCACAATGTAAACAAATTGTCTTTTGTTGATCAGACACGTTGATGCCATACGGGCTGAATGTAGAAGTTCCCACAGTTTAACAGTGGACTGTGGCCTACTGTGGCCCAAGTGCCCTCAGTGTGGCCATGAATAAAGAACTCTGTAAGTAGTGAGTACTAACAAGCATCCTACGTTTTGTTCCGCATTTTCAATCTTATTCACTCCAAGAACTTGCTATCAGCTTCCTTCGTTCTCGTGTTCCTTGATTAAATTATTACGAATATGATATACAGAAGAAAACGTAACTAAATGCAGTATGAAGGTAAGGTAAATGCGAAATATGGAGAGCAACATCAAAGGAAGCCCGAAAGCCTGCCCTGTGTCTGTTTCGCGTAGGAGTCAAGCTGGAGTGAGAGTATCAAATCTGCGTCTTCCCTGCTTCGACTATGTCGTCTCCCGATGAAAGGGCCACAATCCTCATTTCCGAATCTTGTTCTGACTGTGACGTGAACTCGTCAGGGAAAAAGTGCTCAAGTCCCAACGTAGACAACGTTGCAGCACCAAACCATGCCACTGTGACAATGAACAGCCAGTGATATGATTTGCTGTACGTAGCCCTAACGAAAACTTGTGTCGCACTATCCAGCGATGGTATCACTGAGGTAGGGCTTTGCGTTATTTGATCAAGAAGAGTAGGATCGCTTGCTAACTGCGCATTCTCCCGCAATGCAGGTCCAACTTTTCCGTTTAAGATCGCCGTGCACGCAGTGATGCTAACAAGAGCACCCAGCTGTCGCAGAAAAGATATCATACCAGTCGCGGTGGCCAGATCGCGTCGCTCAACACGGAATGTAACGATGACGATCGACACTGTGATTGTCACAGCAATAGAGAACCCAACGAGGATCTGGAAGCCATACATCTTGGGGAAATTAGTTGGAGACTTGAGTGTCGAAAGCAACCCGGAACCAACAGCACCGATGGCGGCGGCTGTGAAAATAAGAGGACGATAACTTTTAGTCGCTGTGACAAGAGCACCAGCGATGGCGCTAACGCCACCAATCAAAACCAGAAGCGGAAGCATCCGCACTCCTGCCGTAATGGGCGAAACACCGTCCACAATCTGCATGCGTTGGGGCAGATAAACCGTCATAGTATAGAGAGCAGCACCTATCATGAAGGTGAAGAAGAACATCAAGGAAACGTTGCGAATTGAGAAAAGTCGTAACGGAAGTATAGGCTCCGGGTGGCGTGTCTCCAGGAAGAGAAATACAGGAAGCAGGCAAAATGAAAGGATAAGGGGAACCAGTACTTTTGCTGACTTCCACGGAAAGCCCGATGTACCTCCGACTTGAAGCTATTCTTTACATGAGCAACGAAACTTACATTCTGCGTTAACGAAGACATCCTTACCGAATAGGCCAACAGAACGCTGAAAGACACCAGAAGAAAACCACCGATCCAATCGATTCTCTTCTTCAGGGTCTCAAGAGTGATTGGTTCGTGCTTTGGGTCGCTGAGAGCAAAGAATAGCAAACCAGTACCCACTGCACCGATTGGTAAATTTACAAAGAAAATCCATCCTGAACGTTTTTGTTAGGATGCAATTGTAGGCAATGCTGTCATCTGACAAACTTACCCCAATGAATATGTTGAACGATCGCGCCTCCAACTAAGGGACCAGCTACGCTACTAAGTGCAAACACGGCTCCGATAATGGAACTGTATGCGGGAAGTTCAGTCTATGAAACCCAGAGATTAGATATGTTGATAGTAAGCAAGATGAAAGAAGATTCAGAACATACCCGCGGAACCATTGTACTAATGGTCAACAGCACGCCCGAATATATCGCCGAGCCGCCAATGCCTTGAAGGGCACGGAACACGATTAATTGGATCATTGACTTCGCCCCTCCACATGCCCCCGACCAAAGCTACGCAAACGAACAGAACACGATTGTCATGATCAACAATTTGAGTAGGATGTCAGAAAGAACGCACCATGAAGAAAAGCGTCGATCCAATTAGCACCGGTCTACGTCCAAAGATATCGGTGAGCTTTGACAGTATCGGCAAGAAAGCCGTATACGTGATGAGATACGCAGTAACAATCCAGCTGGTCTGTCTAAAGTCATTGAAATCTGCACCGATAGTCGGTAAAGCGACAGCGACTGCAACAAAAATTCCTTCAGCATTGCATTGTGAAATAGTGGACAGGTGTACACACCAATCGTCGAATCAAGAGTAGATATGAATAAAATGAGAGCAAGGCCAATGGCTACGATGGTTCTCTTGGACCCATAGATATGGTAGCTTTCTGGGGAAATTGCTACTGATGAACTAGCCATGGGGAGGAAAGGGAGGAGGGGGAATGCGACAGGTACCAAGCCATGTTAAGAGGTGAAACTGTCCTTCTTGGTATTTGAAATTTTTGGGGGAAGCGACAGGAAGCGACAGCAAGAAATTTGTTGAGGGGATGGAAGCACGGATAGACGCTGATGAACGTCGGACTCGATGACCAGAAGGGTTACGCGGTCAGGTGGCTGTGCGCCACAAGTCGCGCCTCTTTGCCAGTGCCACGTTCTCGGTTCTCCCGCTACCAAGTCCTGAAGTATGAGCAAAACCTCCATACATATTGCTAAATGTGTCTCTCTCGTCTCGTAGAGAATGGTTACTCAAACTTGTCAAAAAGAGAACACAGAGCTTGGGATGGCACCTTACACGCGCCTAGTTTTGATTTCAATGGCGCAAAAGATCCCTCGAATGCTCTCAGCTCCGTACATGAACGAGTGACCACTGAATTCAAGTTCCTGTCCATCGTAATGTTGGAGCATGTATCACCAGATTTCATCGTTGAAACGTTTTGACTTGAAAAGCGCAGCCTGTGGGCCCAAGGTTATCACCAGGAAGAACGGAAGCTCAAGGGTAAGTGTCGCCACATCTTGGCCCATTAGAACTATCAAATCAAGCGATAGGTCTATAAAAGCCTGCAAAATTGCCTCTAAAGGCCCGAAAACAATTTGAATATGATCACATTGATGGGTGCGCGTTCCTGCAGGTTCAAAGGTGACAAAGCGAGGACTCGGATTCAGAACACAAAGAAATCGCCCAGTCTTGAATTTTATCCAGGTCATATTATTGGCGCCAGCTGTGAAGCTTCATGAGATTTCGCAGGTCTAGAGCAAGTCCTGGTCTTGCACATGCGGACTTTACCCAGTAAAATCCGGGATCCATTGCTAAATATATATGTACTGTTTTGAGCACTATGGTTTACCGTTATGCTGTACGTCAGGCTGGAGGGTTCACTTCCAGCGAAAACTCTGCAAGTTTGTCTATACCCTCCCCTTCTACCCTCATGCCCATCCATTCGTCCTGAGCCTTCGCACCAAGCTTCTTCTCATAGAAATCGATAGAAGGTTGATTCCACTGCAATGAAGAAAAATGAAGGTATACCATCGTTCACAAAGGCATGACCTTAGCTCATTTCATGATAACACGGAAGCAAGACTTACCTTGAGGACGGACCAATCCATCCGTCCGCAATTCTGTTCAGTTACACGGATGTTAGTATGTAACATGATCAAGAAAAAGCCATCCTCCCAAGAGGTATCACCTTTTCTTTGGCGATCTTACCCAGCTCTCCGAAGAATGCTTTTCCAAGACCACAGCCTCTGTATTCGGGCTCCACGTAGAGATCTTCCAACTAGATACCAGATAGCCCATTTGAATTCATGAATCTTCGGTGAAAAAGTTGAGCTTTGACGCACATATAATCCAGGACGACCTGTCCATGTTGAGAAGTTGAAGAAGTAAAGGGCCAGACCGACGGGCTTCCCTGGCTGGCTTTCGGTACCAGTGATTCCAAGCAGGGCATGTGCGTAAGGAGTCTCAAACAGGTTCTTGCGGATCTATGGATCGATGAACACCAGTGAGCGCAAGTGAGTGACGATCCGGGTAAGTACGGATTCTTACAAGCTCTGGAGTCGCTTTTACAGCATCTGGTTCTTTCTCATAAACTGCCTAGTAGACGCATATACTTCGATGATCAATATGCGAAGGACACGGTAGTAGGTAGCACAAAGTACTTACAAGAGCGACAACTAATTGCAAGATGCTGTCCTACATGCGAAGTGAGGATCACCATAAAGATAGATCGTCCGTACATGAATTACCACATCTTCTGGCGTTGCATGTCGAATATGAAAAGTAGCAGACATGGCGACTATAGATCAGTGATCTGTGCCAGAGAGAGGCGGCGACTTGATGTGTACATGTGTTTGGCTCAAACCTTATTACACTTTTTCATCTAACATCCACGACAGTTCACTCGTCGGTTTCCTCGTTCCCCGACTCGTTCTGCCATGGATCCCGCAAAATTAGAAAAGCTGAAGGCTCAGGCTGCGGCCAATAGGATTGGTAAGTCTCCCATATTTTTGAAAAATTCTTAATTGATGGCGTGTTGCCAGGTGGAAAGGGAACCGTGCGCAGAAAAGTTGTGCGAAAGACAAAGCCTTCGGCAGCACAGGACGATAAAAAACTTCAGGGTGCTCTGAAGAAGTTGAATGTTCAGCCCATCTCGGGCGTTGAGGAGGTCAACATGTTTAGGGAGGATGGAAACGTGCTGCACTTCACAGCACCAAAAGGCGCGCTTGTCCTTTTCTGTTGTAGACTTCTAGGCTTATATTTCTTTCTGTATCTGCTTAGTTCACGCCGCAGTGTCAGCGAACACTTTTGCCATTTACGGAACAGGACAAGTGAAGGAACTCACCGAGCTTGTTCCTGGCATTCTGAACCAACTCGGCCCCGATTCTCTTGCGTCGTTACGCAAACTTGCCGAGTCTTACCAGGCCATTCAACAAGGCCAACAACGACCCTCAAACGCTACTCAGGAGGAGGATGACGACGATGTTCCAGACCTAGTGGAAAACTTTGACGTCGAGGCCGACAAAGGCGCTGCTGGCCTCGATTAAAGTCACGGAAAAAAGCAAAGCGGTTGTACGTGCACGGTTGCTTGATTTATCGACGTGTCGATTTGGAAAGAGCTTCATTTGGACAATTTTTTCTCGTGGTGTACCTCCAGTGTTTTCCGACTGTTTGTACTTCCTGCTCTATGACCTAACAAGAAGCGCGCATTTTCACGATCTCAAGCGCCTGGCTGCATCACACATGTTTGTTTAGTTTTGCAATTATTTTCAAATATCGCATCTATTTCAGTCACCATGAATGTCATCTCATAACTGTATCGATATATTCAACGCTTGACTGCCGTTTTTTCCTGGCACGATTACACCTTGCATCGTGAAGTGAAGGGTACCGGCGTACCAACCTGAATGTGTCTCGTCTAGAGTTTTTGATGGACTCGCCGCACAACAGCTCAAGCAGACCCTGCTCTCCTGATCTCCACATTATAGGTTCAGGTTCGTAATTTCACTTCGTCTTGAGACTTTGATACTTAGAGGTCGATCTGCGGTTTAGCTTCGACAGCGATTCTTGTGCTAATACAGGCTTCGCTCAAAGATCGTGTCACAATGCTGCACCCTTCAAAACCTCTTGTGAGCCTTCTCACCTTTCTGAATGAAAATAATTTCTGTGTTCTAGGTTAGTCGAATGCCCTATGGATTCTTTGGTCTGGCGTCCAGAAATCCTGTCTGCTGTCCTGGTTACTAGGACTCGGTACTCAGTACTCAGCCCGGGCAGGCTGAACGATACGTCTACGGTCTAGATGTACATGTGCTCGGAAGCTCTTCGGACTTCACAGCTCAGAATGCTGCATCATACATTCTAATCACACTTTCTAGATAACTGTCGCGTCGGTCATGCGGTGGTCGAAGCATCGTCAAGGCGTCCCTGGACAGCAAGAGCATACTTCTGTCCGGGCCTGATATATCATGTGAGCATTCTCGCTGCACATCTTCCCCACAGAGAGATGGTATAAAATACAGAGTTTTTTCTTCGTTATCTTACGACATTTGAAGTCGCACCCATGTTTCTTCTTAAACCAGTGGTCGCCACTTTGCTCGCTACTGCATCTGCGGTGCTCGCTATCGGCGTTGCTCCAGGCCAGATCAAAAACTTGGTTACGTTTGGTGACAGTTACACAGACGTAGGCTCTGTCGGGGATGGAGGAACGGCATGGCCTGTGTACGCAGCTGGATACGCCAAAGTATCTCTTTTCCCTTTCGCCCGCTCGGGAGCGACGTGCTCAAACAATCTCACCTTCCGTCCTTTCCCGTCCGTGTTCGAAAGTCAGCTTCCTCTGTACTTCTCGGAGAAGAGCAACGGAACTTTGAAGCTAGACCCCGAGTCGACCATCTACACGCTTTGGATCGGAACTAATGATCTTGGCGTCAGCGCTCTCCTCACAGGGAGCGACAATGCTTCGCTCGCCGACGTGACAACATGCATGGTAGATTGGGTCAAGGTTCTATACGAGAGCGGTGCAAGAAACTTCATTTTCCAAAACGTGAGTTCAACTGCTCGAAAACAGTTTTGGTTCAAAAAGTAAAACCTTGTGTTTTAACAGATGATTCCGCTACAACATGTTATACTATACTCTGCGGATTCATACCCAAACAAATTCTGGGATTTCCCTAGAAATACAACAGAATGGAGTGTCTTCATGACCGAACTGGTGCTGTCAGGAAACGAGCTTACGAAACTGAAGCTCCAAGCTCTAGCACCTACACTAAAAGGTGCTCACATAGGTAGATTTTTCATCAGACCATTCAAGTTCAACCACAGATGACAAACCTGGTCCAAATTTCTAGCACTGTTCGATTCGCATAGCCTATTCCAAGATATGATCGACCACCCCGCTTTGTATCTAAACGGTACTGCGCCACTCAACACCACGGGTGCAATCGATTCTTGTGTTTTCCAAGTGAATGATCCCAATAGCAGTGTATGCACGTTAGTGAATGGAACTGACAGAGATAGTTACCTCTGGTAAGTCCAAGTCAGTGTTCGACGTGATGACATAAAATTGTTAACTTTCCATCCAAGGTATGATGAACTTCATCCTAGCGAGCAAGCCGATAGGATTGTGGCTAGAGAGATCGCTCAGGTTATTGAAGGTAAAGGTGATAGATGGGTGACATGGTTGAGTTAGGCTGTGGGTACTCTGTATGTTTTACCGCGGTACCGTTCAGCCTTATAGGAACTCCTGCGCATGTTTTGCCGTTCAGCCTTATAGGCACTCCTGCGCATGTTCTACCGTTTATCCCTGCAGGCACTTCTGCATTTGTTCTACCGCTCAACCTTGCTCAATACTTTCGGCCAGAAAAAAACTGTATCACCGGGAAATCCTCGGATACAATTGCGTGATGCGTTGAATGCCTATATCGATTGCCAATGTCATCGAGGAGTTCGAATGTCGAGGTTGGTCGTGCGATAGCATATTTCGTACTCGTACTCCCAGTTCTGAAGTGAGACTTGCTATTATTAACCAATCGACCATGTGAACAAGTTCCACTCAACCCAGTGAGACTTCCTGAAAAAAATGATAATTTTACTCTAGTTCTTAGTGTTTACAGCTAGCTATAGTACATAATAAAATCGCACTTTTCTTGAAACCGACCGATGCTGTATCGTCTGAGGACCGCGTTTACTGCGCGGAACGCGCTCGGGCATTCTACAGTTCGTTTCAGAATCATGACATAACGCGGACTAGGCGCGTAGCGAATGTCTCGTATAAAATGCAAAATTTCTCCAGGATGTTAGACATTGACGATATCGATGCACCTTCTCAGACCCACAATCGCTGCGCTACTTGCCACTGCGTCCACGGCACTTGCTGCTGGCGTCCTCCCCAGTCAGATCAAGAATCTAGTCACTTTTGGTGATAGTTACACCGACGTCGCTGCTGCTAACGCCGTGAACGGGACAGCCTGGCCAGTATTCGCAGCTGAGGAAAGCAACACAACCCTCTTCCCTTTCGCTCGGTCCGGTGCCACTTGCTCAAACAATCTAACCTTTCGAGACTTCCCTTCCGTGTTCGAAAGTCAGCTTCCTCTTTACTTTACAGAGAAGAGCAATGGATCCTTGGAGCTAGATTCCAACTCCACCATCTACACACTATGGATTGGAACTAACGATCTCGGCGCGGGTGCTCTCCTTACGGGAGACGACAAGGCTTCACTCGTTAATGTAACGACATGTATGGTGAACTGGGTACAAGCCCTGTATGACAGCGGTGCAAGAGACTTCATATTCCAGAATGTTAGTCAAAATTTTGACGATCACAGTATGAATGGACAACTTACATCCGAGCTTTTCGTAGATGATCCCCCTGCAACATGTTATATTGTATTCTCCGGATTCATACCCAAATAGATATTGGGACGTGCAAAGGAATACCACGGAGTGGAATGTCTTTATGACAGAGCTCGTGTTAGCAGGAAACGAGCTCACAAAGCTGAAACTACAAAATCTCGCGTCGACACTGAAAGATGCACATATAGGTCAGCCTTCCGTCATGGATGCTTTTTTGAAAACTCACCCGAGTCGGATTCTCAGCTTTGTTTGACTCGCATAGCCTTTTCCAAGATATGATTGACAACCCTTCTCTGTATCTGAATGGCACTGCACCACTCAATACTACGGGTGCAATCTATTCCTGCGTCTTTCAGCTGAACGAGCCCACGACCGATACCGGAGACTGTACAATAGTGCCAGCGGGACCCGAAAGAGATAGCTTCCTCTGGTAGGTCTTTGGTGTTTCGGATTGAGGACCATGACATCTGGCTGATACACTTGTTCGCAAGGTTCGACGAGCTTCATCCTAGTGAACAAGCCAATAGAGTTGTAGGCAGAGAAATTGCCAAAGTCATCCAGGGAGACGAGAACAAATGGACTACATGGCTGAGTTGAAGAGCAGGATCCAACGTTCGAACACTCGTTGTAGAACTGCGCACTAAATTTGAAGTTTCGAAGCTCTTTGTTCAAATGCTTGATAGATCGAATTGAATTGAATTGAATGAACGTCCTATATCATTCGAGCGAAGGACTAGCGCTTTGAGCTGGCCCCAAACGAGTCAGCCACGCGAGGGGTTACCTAAGCATGAAAATTACATAAAATCGGCGCAAGCAGGTTTTCTTTCTTTTTCTTCAACCACAGCAGGCTGAAAGCCGCGACACTCGCTCCGTACAGGACTTCATCGTCCTCATTGGCGAGTGGGCTAAGGTCTGAGTATATGCTTCCTCGATCGGCTCTAGCTGGGCCTGGCTTTAACTGGCCGAGCGACGTATCAGAAACTCACTAGACTCCTTTTTATCCCGAAGATCTTTGTATTCGTACGAAGAGAGGGACGAGGTCTCCTGGTTTGGAATTCGTTGCGAAGATCGGGCGGTTTTACACCTATGTTCCTCTGGTTGCTCTTTCGTGTGTCAAGGTTGCCCTCTTTGGAGTGGCACGGGGAGGTTCATGTGGACGGATCCGTCTTAGCTGAGCCTTTTCCGTCCGTGCCTCTGGTATGGACCTGCGACGCTGAGCGGCTCTAGCACGCCTGTTGCAATGTCAATGTCGCTATGAGTTGATTCATAATGAATTGATTTATTGCTCCCCATGAGGAGATGGTGTTTGATATCGTTCACACCGATGCGTACCTGCATCCGCACCACAGGTGGTCACCGTAATTCGGTCTTATATAGCCGTAACTTGGCTTATGCGTACATAATTCGTACTGCTTCCCTGGAACCTGGGACACATCGTTGCCTAACTGCACCTTGTTTTACCCCTGTCGGTCTTGTCGTATACGTATACGGCGCTGTCTAATGTCACAGCACACATGTCATTGCACATGCTTCGGGAACCCCGAAGGTGGATTAGTAGAAATTACAATCCACGGTCGACATTGATCAGACGTACGAGGAGGAGCTGGGTCCAAGGGACGCTGGTGTAAAACCGTCCTTCAGTGCACTTCGCGGCGCATGGCTCGTTTATCTGTTGTCGCGATCAGATTGACGCCATGTAACTCGATTCAGACTACTCTTGGTCTGCTGTGCCATCCAATTTTTTCCTTCCCTTTCTCTCTTCGGAGAGCTTTATATGATGCTTAGTAGTTGCTGGGTTTGCTGGTAAGCTGGTTCTTCCTCCTCTACAACTGTGTATACTGCATCGTGTATAGCTAGGGCTTTTAATCGAGCAATTTATTTCATTTATAATCTTTTCATGCGGAAATCGAGTCGATGCTTTTCTTCGTTTGTACTTCGGTTGAGCATCGAGGGCCGTAGCACGAAGCCTTGACACGAGGTGCCGGCGTGTTGCAAACAGTCATGCATGATGCTCAGTCCACCTTCACGTTGAAAACTTTCACGACCTTCACGACATCTCGAGAAAGGATGTCCGTTGAGCAACCTTCAAGTCTCGATGGGTATCTTGACTACTTGCGTGTTATAATTGATGCTTTTTCAGTGTGGTTGGGAATGAATTAGTGAGCTGCAATCCTCTATTTCGCACATCTTAACGGTATTCACGTATGGGTAGAAATGCAGTGATTGTCTATCTCAACATTCCCCTCTATGTCAACGAACGCAGACACTAGCCCATCATGAGCTCACAAACACGCGGCCGTACTGCGGTCTGCTGGATGCAAACGGATGTCATAATCATGCCCTAGTTCACTACCCTCGAACCATCTTTTACTACTACGCCCTCCGGGACGTTTTTCTCAAGCGTCGCATCAATTTTAGGGTATCGATTCCTCGCCGCAGACCGCGATTTTCTTACCGACGATTCACCGCGGCAGCATGCGTAACTGTGACGCGAATTCTAGGCCCGTTTCATGTTTTTTTTGGTCAGCTTGTAGCCCTTCAGGGTTGAAAGTCGGAACTTTCGAGATCGAGTATGTGGTTCCAGGTTCATTCATGATAACCAATTGCAAGGTACGCACTCGAAAGACGATATGAGTCGTTCTCTGGGCCCGATGATCACGATTTCTCCAGGGTTATATTTCTCAAAATTATCGTAATGACGGCCAACAAGGCGGATGTATTGGGATGTTTCGAACTATCCAAGGCTAGGCTAGGCTATCAACTACTCAAACCGTGTATTGAAATTGGTGTTAGGTACGAGAACGCGTTATGCTCAGCTCCAGACGACTTCTAAGTGATTCCAGGCTATTCAACCACCATCGGTGGTGCTACAACAGCAGTTTCAATATCACGGGCTTCTCATTGCAGGCGTATCGCGTGCTGTCGTCGTTCGTACAGGAGAAAGCTCGTGCCATCGCCAACGATTGACTTTAGGAGTGCGGGCCCGTCTCGGAATTCCGGTATTCCTGTACACGTTTTTCCCTGGGCACTTGGGTTTAACGTTCGACAAGGAGCATCAGATAACGTCGTTGCTCCGAGTCTTGCGAAAGCTAATGGTCTTCTTAATCCTTTGGGTCCTTACTAGTGAGTGTTTTATCGTTGTCAATTTTCCTTTCTTTCCTTTCTTTCTTTCTTTTTTCATCGTATTGATGACGATGTTCGCTCGTTCTTTATCTAGAGGATCACTAGGCGTCAACTTCAATGCTAATCTCGGGAATCAGTACTCTTGGTTTTGGTACTTTCCACGTGCGCGTGAGCCTTTGCCTCAAAGTCAAGACTCAAACTCAAGGTTAACAATCTCGAGTCCGATGAGGAGGATTTTGAATTTCGGATTTCTTCCGGCTAATATCGATACTATGCATTATCAGATGTACCTCGCCAGCTCAGCTGAGGCCAAACAACGGATCCTACCGCCTGGGGGAAATGGATTACCGACCATAGGGCCATTGCTACTTCAAATTTGATGAAAAACGCGATTAAGCCTGTTATCACTGGCATGGAAGAGTCTGGCGTCAGGGGGATGTGTTGACGGGGTTGATTGGTGATCGCGTTTGGTATGTCTGTCTCTTGCTTCGCGGACAAGGGGTTTCGGGACTGACGTATTGGTTTGGTTTGGTCTTATAGGCAAGCAGGCAGCAGGCTCGGTGTTGACGACAAATAGGCCGGCACTTGATGATGGGTATGCTGTTCATCCTACTGGTCTCGTTTATCGGCTTGTTATGCTGCTGCGTTGAAAGCGAGGTCTCGATAGATGTCTGACGAAAAAAGAAGTAGAGACTATTCGAGTTGTAGACTTGTAGTGCCTTACAGCCCCCCAATTTTTCGTAGTTGCTGTATGTAGAACTGAAAATAAAAATAAACTGTATATGTAGAATATGATTCACGAATTGGAACTATCAGTGTAGGTTGTTCTTGAGTAACCTGTGGCGTCGACCGTACTCGCCGCTCGGACGCGCACGCGTCAAGTTGAGTCACAATGACCGTCAAGTGGCACTCAAATAGGATGCCGCATATATGACCGCACCCAGTCTGCAGCTGAGTCTCGGACCACATCGAACGACATTCTCTTCTCTCAGACTCTTGCTTGCGACTACTCACAGATTCGGAAATTCTACGATGAGCAGCAATACTTCAACCAGTATGAATCCCTTTTCACATCCCTACTCAAAATCAAATAATTATAATGATACACGTACACAGCTCCAGCCACTGTTGACACTTCTACTGCTAGCACTCATCCCTCAGGCTCAGGCTCAGGCTCTCGACGACGATATCATGGGTCTGGGTTCAGGGGTTCGCAAAATCAGAGAAATAACGAGCAAAGAAATTTAGATAATGAAGGTGGTGCCAGGCAAGGGCACGGGTCTGGAAAATCTCATCCAGTTCCCGGGAACGTAATGGCAAAGGCAGAGGGTACGGGTGAGCTGAGACAAAGGCCTACGCATTGTAAGCATCGCAGAGTTGATTTTGTGTTGATAAAAACTGATTGAAAATGATGCTTCAAGTCCTTGCTTTACCTTTGGTGAGTCTACGAGCTCGAGTAATGAAGCTGATAATGACGACGAGCGTAGGGTCAACATCCAGAATTGAGATCTCGAGTCTCTGAATTCCAATCTTCACTTCTACAAGGCTCAGGCTCGAAGAAAGTTAGAGGCCTTGATAAGTCTATACTTGTCAATCCTCGACGGTTACATCTTACTCTAGGAGTCATGACACTTTCCCGGTCTCCAAGCTCAAGCACGAGTAGTGGTCAAACTGTCGAGTCAGCTTTAGAGCTCTTGCAGTCTCTTCGCCCCCAGCTTATCGCTCTGTGTAACGGGTCAGTTCTACAAGCGAAATTAGAGCGTCTCGGGGCGTTTGAGACGAGGGATGGTGCTAAGGTTTTATGGACTAGTCCACGAGATGGTGAGACGTGGCCTGAGGAGGATAAAGAGAGGGAAGAGAGGATGAAGCTTGTTAGTGTGTCAAGTAGGTTCCTGCTGCCTGCTGCTTGCTGCAGTGGCGTTTTATTTCAAATTTTTGATCTTTTTTTTTCTCAACCACACCCTTTTTTTCCTTGAACACGAACATAGATCTTGTCCATCAAACGTTCAAGCAAGCAGGGTACATCACTGAAACTAGACCTCTAAAGGTATGGTTTGCCTGCCAAAGTCCCCTCGCACGACTCACCCCTCATAAATTTTACCCGTTCTAATCGCGCCCTGCCTTATGTAGCTCCATTGCACACTTGCAAATACATCTTATCGAAAACCATCGTATAAACGTGGTGAACTATTTTCATTTGACGATGTGTTGGAGTTAACAGCAGTTCGAGGGATAGCGGTGAAAGGGGATAACAAGGAGAGGAGCATACGGGTATCATTGGGTACGTATGTGATACCTGAGATTCAGTTGTGTGTGATGGGTAGTCATGGGCCTGAAGACGAGTATGTTAGCGTTGGGAGTGTTGATTTAATGACGTAATTGCCAAGTATTATGTAATATTCCATAATATAATATTCGCACAATAAATTAGTTTAAATTACGTATTCTCCGGCGGAGAGTAACGGAATCGGAGTTCGGAGTGAGTTTCTAATTCTCGGTGAGCCTAGGTTGAAGTCTGTTCTATAAACTAGAGAAGAAAGGATGTTGCCACCCATGAATTATGGCAGTCTACCTTCTCTCTCTGTTATTTCTCCTCGTACTCCTTCTACGTTCATATCTCTCCAAATCCAATCTCCCTCCAACTCCTGCAAGAGCACTGCCTGTTATTGGTCATCTTCACAAGGTCCCCACTAAAAATGCTTGGTTCACATTTACTAGATGGGCAAGAGAGATTGGTCCTATAATTTATCTCAACTTGGCTGGTCAACCTGTTGTGATTCTAGGAAATCATAAAGTTGCAGCGGATCTACTCGACCGTCGGTCTTCTATATACTCTGATCGTGCTCGTAATATTGTCTCTGGAGAGCTATTGACTGGTGGCATGGTATTTGCCTTTCAATCTCACAATGAACTATGGAAACGAATGCGTCGAGCAGCTCACGAGTACGTTTACTTTTCCTTCCTCCGATCGTTCGTCTCATTCTTTTTTCTTTACAGCGCACTAAGTGTATCCGTGTCCAAGAAATATCACCACATGCAAGAAACCGAAGCATACCTCACCGTCAACTCTTTCCTCCGGAACCCTAACGATTTCGATAATCACCTCCGGAGAAGCAGTAATTCCTTGGCTCTTTCCATGATATACGGTCGTCCACCTCTTCGCGACTCGAAAAACCCCGACATCCTCCGCGTAAATCACTTTGTCGAACGTGCTTTAGCAGCTGCTGCTCCAGGTGCTTTCCTCGTGGAGTACTTTACCTGGATGGAACATCTCCCGCGATGGATGTGCGGTTGGAGAAGGTATGCGGAGGATTGGTTCGCGAGGGACTCGGGGCTTTTCGAGAAGCTTTTTGCTGATGTTGAGAAACATCTCGTAAGATTTTACCGTTAACACCGCGGGGGAACACTGACAGTTTGTCGATAGGAATTGGGCGACCAGACGCCTAGTGTTGCTTCCAATCTCATTGAGAATAAGAAAACAAGGAATTTATCTGACAAGGAAGCTGCTTGGTGCTCAGCAACGTTATAGTAAGAATCATATCACCGTTCTCTTCCCCCCACACCAAATTTACTCACGAAATGATTTTAGCGCTGCCGGCGGAGAAACGGTACGTCCGTACTAGCTGTCTATTTTCGAGATGACGCCCACTGAGAACTCGTATGTTTCTCAAGACCTCGGGTCAGATGGCTTGGGTCATATTAAGCATGATACTCTACCCGGAAGTACAGAAGCGTGCTCAAGCCGAGATTGATCGTGTCGTGGGACGTAGTCGGCTTCCTACGTTTCAAGATATAGAGAATCTTCCGTATATTCGGGCGATTGTTAAGGAGATACTACGTTGGAGAGGTGTGGGTCCACTTAGTACGTATACTTCCCTTCACCCACTATCAATTCAATTCGAGATGCTGAGTATCGGACCCGACTGACCTTCGGATTAGGTATACCCCATCGACTTTCTAAAGATGATTATTACGAGGGGTATTTTATACCTAAAGATACGATTGTCATCGGTAACGTCTGGTGAGTAAACCCTTTCGCTTCTTCGTCTATCTCTTTAGACCCTGAGGGTATACAGAAAGATGCTGATGGGACACGGACTTTAGGGCATTAAACCACGATCCAGACGTTTATGGTTCTGATGCGGATGAATTTCGTCCGGAAAGACATTTAGATGAGAAGGGGAATCTGAGGCCTGCGGTTCCGGATACGAAGGATGAGTCGCATGTTACGTATGGGTTTGGTAGACGGTGAGTGTCATGGGATTTTCATTTTTTGTGTTGCTGGCAGGTGATAGAGCACTGATGGTGAATGTTTAGGATCTGTGTAGGAAGACACGTTTCTAACAATTCGATGTTCATTGCGACGGCGTGTATTTTGTGGGCTTTGGAGCTTTGTCCCGGGAGGGATATCAATGGCAACGTCGTCATGCCGGATCCGATGAAGTTTCTTGATGAGGGGCTTGTTGTGTACGTTGATCTTCCTTCCTTCGTTTTTCTTACTCCTCTGTTTTGACCGACCTTTCTTTCATCTTTCCTTTTTTTCGGTGTTGTTTCGTTTAGTCGACCGGAACCTTTCCCATGTACGATGAAAGCGAGATTTCCAGAGGTTGAACAGGTTGTTGTGCAGAGTCTTGAGTTGCGTGGTCAATAACTTGGCCTGCCTGGGCTGAGACTCAGACTCAGACTTCGCGGATGGCGCGGCAATCCTTCGAACATAGCATGTGTGTATTATCGATAAATTTCTTTTTCCTTCTTTTTTCTCGTGATCAATAGTCTTTGTTGTAATTACTCAATTGTGCAAGTACATACTGTATACCCATCCCCCCATTATCATCTCCAATTCCCAATCCCCAATGCCTCGCGTCAAACTCCAATCCCAATGCCCAATTCCCGATACCCGATGATTTCTTTCGTTCCGTGTACCATACGATGCATCACATACCATACACACGATAATATGATACGAGATACGATAATCATATAACACTGGTACCGACGTACCATTAGCTTACTACTCGCATACTTAATTCGATGGATATTGCATCTGCTGTGGGTCTGATGATCAAGAAAAATCATCAAAAGAACGCAAACGCTAGCGCTAGCGCTTATTTTAGTCCGGACTCCGTGGGGCTTACCGTTTCCCGTTTCTCAGAGAGCTGTCGGATTCGGATCCATCGCCAGTACTTGCAGGTACTTGCTCAATGCTGTAGAACGTCCCGATCCCCGATCCCCGATCCCCGATTCCCGATTCCCGATTCCCGATTCCCGATTCCCGACCCGCGGGAAACCCCGTGGGCTTGCCGAGGGTAGACCCGAGCCATAGACATAGACCCATTCGTCGTTAATTACTTTGCTAAATTGCTTACCTATTTATAACTTACCGTACTAGGTCCGTTTCTTTACTTTACTTGTTCTAGCGTCTTACATCGCGGTACCAAGGTCTAAATGGTATTATGGTATGTGTGTAGGTACTAAGGAATACTCCTATTGTATTAGCTTCTGTCGGTTATGTGAGAAGCCTATAGTAGGTACATAGATTTGGTTAATAGTTTCGCGTCAATCCGCCACTGTACGTGAATATGTGGGTATGGACGTGGGTATGTGGCGGAGGCGAGTCCCAGGGGCCAGTGGCAGCGACAACGTAGCGACAACGGACGTCGGAGGGGGACGTCACTGAGCACTCAGGCCTGAGGCCTGAGGTTGGGACGGATGAATATCAGATTTTCCGACGATTCCGATTCCGAACGAATATCTTCCTCCTCATTGGACTCTATTGGACTACATATGTATACAATATGTATAAGTAGAGATCGGCTGAGAGCTCGCTAGGTTGAGTACTGCTAAGCGCTACGCACTTCTTTGATTATTGATAAATTTCTTGATGATATACGTAGCTTATTTATTTAAGTCGCTTCGAGCTTTGGGGAAGCACTTGAGCGAGCTTAGGCGGTGCCGCCGGAGGTGAATGACCCTGCATGTATATAGAGTCTACATAGACGGCGGCTCGAGCGTTCGCTGAAGCGTTGTCACTGGCGATTGACTTGTATTGTACCTATGTATGTATGTATATGCGCTGTATGTAAGTAACGTAGAGATTCAAGTTCTTTCCAGAGGACCGCATACGAGTCGACGTGTGGTAAGCCTGAGGTCGTTGGTGGGGTAGTTCTGAGCAACGTAGCAGTTAACCATTTTTCGAACTAAGTTAAGTTCCTTAGTACCTTCTTTCCTTCCCTTTCGAATCCCTTCCTTTCCTTCGGAATCAACTTACTTATCTTTCGCAGTAAGTACTAAGTAACTCTACTCACCTCACTTCCTTACTTCCGTTCGCCGATAGGTTCAAGTTGGATACGCGAGATAAAATCAGGTTTATTTAGCACACACTGCACGCACAGTTGGATGCTAAGCACATTTGTTGGAACTTGGAGTCGATGTTAGCGCGTACCGTTCCATCTACACTTACTTACCATATACATATACATATGGTCCTGTCCTACGGATGCGATACAATGCGATACGATTCTACGAACGTGTCGTGTCCGCTCGTCCGCGCTCACGATGATTTCTAATGTCTGGATAATGATTAATGCGCCTGCACCATGACTGTCTGATTATCGTGCAAATGCTACGCATCAGAAGCCGTTGTGGAAAAGATGTAGAGACAGGACTCGGGCGTATCATTGCTAATGCTAATACCAATGTGATACAAACTAGGCCTCCTTGAGGAAAGCTCAGGCTGGGAAGTTGGCATGGGTTGGAAATTGGAATTTGGAACTCGGAGGGTAAACTGTTTATCTGCGGATGTTTTACAGTAATTGGAATGAGGATGGCGGAATCGGAAGACGGAAGGCGGATGACGGATGAAATCATGAATTCGAAAAAAAGGAAGAATACTTGGAGTCTTGGAGGGCGATTAAGGAACTGCATAAGTTGTTTACGAGTACTTACGACGGTTGGTCGGGTTGGTAAGTGCAGCCTATGCCGGGGCGTACGACGTCGAGCGTGTAGACAAAGCATTCCCATTCGTTATCGGTCATTCAAATCGTAGTTTTTTTCCGGATTTATTCTGATTTATTCTAATTTTTTTTCTCGATTTCCCGAGTCCATGCACTGCAAGAGAGAAAGCGAATAACAACGCCTCTTTGCATTGCACGTTTTTGTCCGGCTACGAGGTACTGCGCGCTGCTCCAACTTGCGTCGCTTTTGCTAAACAAAGCAAGGCGTAAGGCACCAGGATCTGTTACAGCGGCGCTGAGCCATTCCTACCTTAGTATTTCAGATTCTATGTAGAATCGCTTCGAAATGACGAATGAGAAAGTCTGTTTGGAGGCTCGCGGAAGAAGGTGGTGAGGTGTATCATTCGATTGTTTTTCTTTCAAGGTAGTCAAAGCCTAAGGTATCGGTACCCCAGCGTAAAGCGCTACTAGCGCTAGGTGATAACTGCTGGCCCGCAAGCAACTCCACTGTTGTCGGTGAACATATGGATTTGTAACTTACGTTGAACCCTTCATTACAAATTCCCAATAGCACGACAGGATTTGAAAGATTCTAAATGTCAAGGTCAATTTCTGGCATAGCTCTATTCGGTGCAACATCTCAGCGAAGGACGAGGGTACTTCTAGCAGCTCAGCCTCACCTCAACGATACTGATAAGGGCTGATAATCGCGGATCCGTAGTTGGGAGAAATAGTTTATGATAAAGCTAAAGGACGAAGTCTGGCATGAAATTCCTTGAAGCCACTGTTCGGAGGATT
>RCHF01004600.1:0-18251 GCA_003987895.1 Neonothopanus nambi | reverse complement strand
ATTAGTTTGATCTATAGGAGTAATAATCCTTATACTTATGATGGCCGTTGGATTTTTAGGTTATGTGCTTCCATATGGTCAAATGTCGCTATGAGGTGCTACAGTAATTACTAACTTACTATCAGCTATCCCTGTATTTGGACAAGATATAGTAGAACTAATTTGAGGTGGATTCTCTGTTTCAAATGCTACATTAAATAGATTTTTCTCTCTACATTATATTTTACCTTTTTTATTAGCAGCTTTAGCTGTTGCTCATATGATTGCTCTTCATATTCATGGATCAAATAATCCAAATGGAGTGACTTCTAATGGTGATAGATATGCAATGCACCCTTACTTTATTTTTAAAGATTTAGTAACTATTTTTGCATTTTTTTTAGTTTTATCTATYKTTACATGTCATCAATTCTCTTGTGCGTTCATTTTCTGCTGCAAATGAATTGGTGCTTTCGAAATTCGCGGTTAAGTAGTTGCCGCATACTTTACACAACTCGTCTGCAGTCGTTTGCCCGGAGAACAGCCCGTCTTCGCAGAAGGATCAAGACTGCACGGATTCCCCTATGCTCAAGCTCCATTGAAATGTCTATAGCTACCTAGCACCTTAGCTTCATGGTGTTCCTCCTCTGAAAAATATTCTGAGGAAGCCTATGAGGGAGTATGGCGGGATGCTGAACTGTTCTCAAAGGCGGCCCCTACAGCTGAATCTGATGCAAGCACTGAGTCACAAACGATTCAATCATGTTCGATCTCTTCACCGGAATACTTATTGAAATTACGCGTATACTGTTACACAGGTTCAGAACTAATACGAAACATTACATGTCATCAATTCTCTCGTGGTAGACCATACAACTCAGCAAACGGGTCCCAGTCTGCATCTTCATGCATCTCGTACTCCATGGAAGCTGCAATCTGCTTTGCCTTCTCCTTACCATACACCTCCCCAATGAACGCTAATGTAGCGTCAATACCTGCGCTAACTCCAGACGACGTCCAGATGTTTCCATCTACGACCCATCTCGCATGAGATACCCACTTCACATTCGGACCCACTGTCTTCGTGTCAGCCCATGAGTACTTGTTTGATGTCGCTCGTTTTCCGTCTAGTATGCCGGCGCGCGCAGCGATCCATGATCCTGTGCATACTGTAACGAGGTATTTGAGGCTGGGATACGTTCGTCGAACGAAATCGATCACCGGACCAAGATCATTTGCTCTTGTACCAAGTCCTCCGGGGATGAGCAAAACATCGAGGGGTGCCAGAGCATTGCTAAAATCGTGCGTAGGTACGACTGATTCGCCAAAGTTAGAGTTAAATGGATTCAGCGATGAGTCTCGGGGTTTAGTGGATACGGGATCCATCGTGCGTGCGATTATAGACAGATTCAGAGGAAATTGGCGCGAAAGCATGTTTAGAGCGTCAAGGGGACCGAATACATCAAGCGCTTGAAAGGTTGGGAATACGAGCACTCCAAAATTCACAGGGAGATCTTTGATATTTGTTGATTAGATTATATCTGCACATCGAGAAGCATTCAGACCTTTCGAGGTGGACATTTGTGGTATGCGTCAATCCGACAACAGTCACTGTACACTGAACGAAAGAAGAAGGATATCGGTACACCCCAGGCCACCGAGTCTTCTTCCTGGCATCCCTCTCAGCACGTGTCTGAATTTTGAAATTGCGTGAGAACAAGCATCTACTTCGTGTACGATTCTCAGTTTAGCCTTGAGCGCAAGCTTGAAGCATGACTTGATGCTAGCCAATCAATGTCGTGAACTTGAACAAATGTTGCATAGCCAGATCCTTGACGGCTTCCTGGGTTTCAACTCACGACTCAGACTCACCAGGAAAAAAACCGCAGATCACGAATCGACTGAACGAAGGATCCCAGCGTTCAGTCGGCTCGCGACCTGAGTCTTTTTCTTGATGACCCATTCGCAAAGGAATGAAGACATTTCAGTGGGGAACAGAAAACGATCGTACATCTTACACTTCACTAATATAGAGCTGTTTTCACCAGACCCTTCCGTCAAGTTGAACGAGCTTGTTGTAAACTTCTTCTGCTGTCGGACGATGAGCGGGATCTTGTGCCCAACAATCTTGAGCCAGCTGCCAAATGTAGCCGGGCATGTTGCTGGGTGGTCCCGTCGGTCTCTCGCCTTCTTGCATCCTGAGGGCAGCTGTTAAAGGCCAACGAATATGATCCAGCGGAAGACGCCCGCTGTACATCTACCAAATTCCAATGAATACGCAGTTTTCACAAAATATAACATCGGAATTAACGCACTTGATACACCACCATGCCGAGTGAAAAGATGTCGCTGGCGTGCGTGGGGCCGCTGAGGCCATTGGTAGATTCTACAAGAACCAACTCCGGTGCAAGGAACCTATACGTGCCGCCAGTAGAGGTGGACGATGCTGAAAGCCAGGCATTACGGTCGACAATTGTAGAGGCAATCACCTCCGCCTCGTTTCGTTCATGAGCCGATGCAAGGAAGCGCGCGCTCCCGAAGTCGGCAATGCGAACGTTGTGCTTTTCATCCACCAAGATATTATCCTGCACAGCGTTCACCAATAATTCAAGAAAGAAAGAAAATAGGGTAGCTCACTCCTTTAAGGTCGCCATGTACAACACCAGATGATTCCAAATAAAGGAGACCATCAGCTATATCACATACCTGAACTCTATCAGACAGGTCAATGTATGAGTTGGAATTGTCGTACCAGTCGTTCCCGGGATGCGTTGGGATAATGAGTTAAGTAACTAATCACGCTCCCATTTGGCATCCACTTCGTGAGGATACATAGTCCGCGTGGTTCCTCCAGAACCCCGACAAAAGGTATTATATGTGGATGGCGTAAGGTGCGCATTATCATCGCTTCCTTGACGAATCTCTGCGTGACAATCCATAAGCAGCTAGGCGAAGGATGTCAAAATCTGTGTACGTACCTTTCGGACAACTTTGAGGTTGCTTTGAAACATTCTGGTACATTTGATAGCAACTTGACCTGAAGATTTTCCTAAGTGAAAACCACGATACACGTCCGAGGAGGCGCCGTTTTGCAGAGGCGGGGTGTTGTTGAATACAACTCGTCCTCCGGCGTAGATGGAGCGTGGATAGAGACAAAATTTTTCGCAGATGGCATTCAGCCACCTTAGGAGTCGAGCTACTGCCGACCTCTTGGGTACACAATCCTTAAAAGTCTAAAATCGCTGTGTTCGTAAATCTGCTTGAAATACGGCTGTGCGGAGTTCACCACTGACCTCAATGAAACGGTCAACAGTATCGACCAGATCCTGTGTACTTGTCGAATCTGGTTGGGAGCATATAACCGTTAAGCTGAAACTGTTGAATGATTTTATTGAATCCTTGCTGCAGACAAGAAAATAGCATAGGACTGACAGTTCGTAGAATCGAGAGCTTTCTTTTTGGCGAAGACAATCCCTGAAAGGAACGAGTGTCCGAGTCAACTGAACTGAGGATGAAATAACCGAGAAGAGAGTGGCACCCACAAACACAGGCCAGAGGCCATAGTTGGCTTGGGCCCTCAATCGCGCAATGGCTAAAGGGCTTGAAGGAAGATGGACGTTCTTCACCTTGACCCCCAAACTAACCTGACTTTTTACATATACGAATTACCTGGCTGAGCAGCTGTATTTGAATCCAATCATTCACCCGAGCGCTTGACGCCCTTCAAAATAGCATTCAAAAAGCCTAAGATGATTTGCTGTATAGGCTATTACCTCGAGGATTACCTGTAAAACGAATAATCAGCGTCGGATCGACTGCACGATGCAAGTATCTAAGTAACATGAGGCTAATATAAGATTAAGATACGCACTAGACGTTGCTGCATGCAAATGATATTAGGATCTTGAAATATTTACCTAGAGCGAGCCAATAGCCATCAGAAAATTCAAGTCGCAGGACAGAGATTCTTGTAAGTAAGTATATACGACGTATGAAGTCGTCGCCACATTGAAGGAATCGAAGCGACTCATACTATGTCCGTGGAAGTTTGACTCGTACTTATCGTATTTGCGAACGGGGTGGTAAAAACTCGATACCTGATGAAATTGAACGACAACGTTGCGACAACGTCACTGCAAATTGACTAAAAGTACCTATCCGCAGCGTCCCGAACGGCGAAATCTCGTACATGACGGGGATAGTACTGTGCTAATTAGTACCTAGGTACTTACGGACCGGAAGCAAGACATGTCGATAGAAATGGTTGAATTGTTTTGTTACAAAGGACCTATTTCAGTCTCGTTCAAAAGGAGTTTTGGAAGAGGACAATGGGAGAGAGAGAAATATTTATGTCACAAACACGGAGAGGAAAACAGAATGAACAGAAAGAAACGAGGGGCGTCTATGTATGTACGAAGTTCGAATCCAGTGCAAATAAGTACTTAGTAACACACGATGGGATAGATTTGAAACAGCGAGAAAAAAGAAGGATAGACGGCGGATCCGGGGATGCATTCTTGGAATAGGCGCGACATGAAACAAAAGGGGATGGGTTTGGGAAGGGAAGGGAAGATAAAAAAAAAACTTCGAACTGCGTAGGTAACATGAAAGTGGATTCTGGAAAGCAAAAGAAAGCACACAAGACATCGAGACGTATAAGAGACAGATATAATGACACGATGGAAAGGAGCTTGAACAAGTACAGATGGGTAGGAGGACATGTACGGAGTCAAATGGGCTTTTTATGTGCAGCAATTTGGAACGAAGGAGTGACGTCTTTTGCCCTAGTGAGTCCCCGGAAGTTTTAAGTACAAACCTCGGACCTTTTAGAATCAAGGGCATATCCGGAGGATTTGTACGAGCAGGAACTGTCGGCCAAGGAAAAAAGGCAAGAATAATGACAATGACGATGGATCCGAAGAGAAGATGAAGATAACAATGATCAGACCAATGCATTCCAAAAAAAAGGCAACCAAAAACGATTCAAAACGCGGAAAGTTAAGAAGGGTATATGCAAGGAACAGTGGGGAATATCAACAGTTAATGGCCAAATCAAACGTAACACAGGAAACGAAAAACGAATGTGGGAGAGCAAGATGCACAACGAAGGGGTAAGCAAATGAGTAAGAATATACTGTCCGAAGGAAATGAAGAAACCTAGGTCTCGAATATGTAAATAGATCGGTCCAGAACCAAGTGCCACTTCAATTCCGTGCAGATAATGTCCTTCCAAACCAAAGAAGAAAAAGATAGAAGATAAGGGAAGGAAAGCTAGGACAGGAGACGGGATATTTTTGAGAGGAAGGCAGCACCAAATTGCCGTATTTTGATGATAATGAACACAGATGAAGCAGAGACATTCTATGGATAAAAGAATCACAGGAAAGGGTGTACGCAGGGCGAGCCCGAGTGGGAAGGAGTAATGATACAACGACGCACGGAAAGTTATTTTATCGATGTGTCGCAATCAATGAAATGAAGCAGGAAATTGCCGTTTAAGCTTCGTGAGACGCCCATTCAAGACATGCAATGATTGATTTTTCTTGGGACATCGAGATTCACCTCCCCTGTTGTCCTTGTGCATTGCTAGGCACTGTAGGCATCCCAAGTCCAGCGCCTCCCATACCGACCCCTACACCACCACCTCCGACTAGGCCTGCTCTTGGCATCGAGATACTAGGCACAGTAACTCCCCTCGGCATGTTCCCGTACGCATCCCTCTGCCCTTGCCCCGGTCCATGCATAGGCATCATCCCACTCCCGCTCCTCGGTCTACCCCACCCACCGGGAGATCCCGTGTTGTTCCCGGGATGCGAAGGAGAGCCAGATCCAGAATGCATGTGTTGAGGATGATGATACAACGGCGCGCTATCACTCCTAGCGCGCGTCGTGGAAAGCCGTTTAGTAGGGTTCGTATTTGCACCTCCTGCATCAGAGCCTGACCCAGGGACGGTCAACCCGCCCATACCGCCCATACCACCCATACTCAAATTCATAGAGTGGTGCGCATGGTGCGCATGCGTGTGAGCATGATTATGCTGATGAGGTGAATGATGTCCAGCGGGACTAAGGAGCGAGTCACTCGAAGCAGATGCTGCGCTTGTCATCATGTAACCCCCATGTCCGTTCATCAACACATCTTCGTTTGACCCGCTGGATATACTCATCCTCTGTCTTTTCGTGCTCCCCCTACCAGTGATAGGTGGTGCACCAGGTCCGTCTCCCGGACCGTCACCTTGTTCTGCTGTCACACCCCCGCTACCTCCTGCACCACCAGCTACGGAAGAGGAACTGTTAGGACCGCTACCGCTTCCAGCACTACCCATACCAGTTAAGTTGACGCTCGTGCTTGAGCTCGTTGCTGAGCTCGATCCACCTGCCGGTCCACTCCCAGATGGAACAACAGGGGACATCTCATCGAATAAATCCATTCCCATGTCCCCTCCCTGGCCCGTGCCCGGGCCATGCCCATTTGGGCTCCCGCTCCTCGAAGCACTCCCTCCACTGTACCCAACCCCATACGAGTGCGTGTGCGAGTGCTGTCTACTCATCTGTTGTTGTGGTTGTTGGTGAGGGTGTCCTCCGTGACCTGCATGGAGTGAGTGATGAATGTGAGCTCCAAATTCTGGAGCGGTAGGACTCGATTGAGGGGAGCCTACGCCCATCGCCGTGGTGAGATTTGTATACCCTCCGCCTCCACCCGCTGCGCCAGCACCTGCTACGCTAAGCAAATTCGGTGGTGGAAAGCGCGAAGCCGGGGTAGCGGATGTAGGAGAAGTGACGTAGATGTTTGGACTGTTGCTATTCGAATCCGAGACAGACTCTAAAAGGTCGGAGGGAAATGGAGGGACTAATAGGAGCACACAGAGGTATCACATCAACAACAATATTCTTCAAAGACGGAAAGAAAAAAAATTTTGAAGAGAATAAAAGGTAGAAAACGCTTCGAGGGGAAGTAAAAACTCACCACTCCCAGGCCAAGCTTTCCCGACGACATCCCAGAGTCTGTTAAGCATTCCGGCCAGCTTTTCGACTTTTCTCCTCTCTGCAGCAAGCTGTTCCCAAACCCTCCTGTTCTCCTCTCGCATAGCACCGAGCTGAGCAGCCACTTCGCCAGGCAGCTCGACGCGCTGCTTTACAGCCGGATCAGGCTCAAGGGCTTTCCTCTTGATCTCATCGAGTAAATCCGGGCGCCCGCGTAAAAATTTGTGGTGTGAGAATTCCCATGTTTGGGCGTCGGTAGATGTGCGCTGGGCGCGAGGTGTTCGGTTGATCTTGTGAAAGCCGTACATGTTGAGCTGTCGTACGAATGACGAAAACTACAGAGATAAGAATCGTAAGGAAGAATAGGGAATGTGAAAGAGAATGAGCCTGACGTTGTTATGTTTGAAGTGGCTACCTAAGATACTCCTGCTGAACTCGCCGACGTTAGAGACGACAAAGGAGGTGCCTAGCTCTGTCCAGTTGATGAAATGGGCTGATTTGGGGTCATTGATCATTCTGTAAAGGTACACGTCAAACTTGAAACACGAAGAGAGGAGGGAGTGAACTAACTGATACAACTTGGTGACGAAGTTATTGGTGGGCATAGGCTTGCCCAGCAGCCCCATACTAGCAGCCATGTTGCTATTAGGCTGAATCTGCCTGTTTGGATGACCTTCCTCTCCTGAGCCACCACTGCCTCCATCAACAGGACTAGCACCACCGCCTGGAGTTATACTGCCCCTGAGATCCATGGGGGTGTCTTCTGGGATGAAGTCGGCATCGTCTGAGGCTGTGGTAGTCAAGGTGGGCAAAGTCGGAGGGTTAGATGTGAAAGATCTCTTGCGAGAAGGAGGTGCGGAGGCAGAATTTGAAGAAGAGGATAAGGAAGTTGTAGAAGTAGAAATACGGAGACCGAATGGACGACCAGAATGAGCACTTCCGGGTGAAGCAGGTCTGTTGATGGGCGATAGGTTCGTTGGGCTTGCAACAGTGAGTCCACTGATGTTCAACGAGAGCGGGTAATCGCTCCCTTGCCAGGTCTGCCCCTCGTAGTCCATGACAGACCTTGCTCTTGTTTATTTATTTATTTATTTTCCCCTTTTTTACATACATACAGTTCCGCGGAACCTGTTATTATTATTATTATTTTTTCTTTTTTCTTTTTGCGTCGTAACTCCGATTCCTCTTGAACGACTCGCGCGTAACATCAATTCATCATTCAAGTACATGTTCAGGTCATTCAGTGCCAGCATTCAGAGTGTGAGTACTGCTAGATCCCCGCTTTTTCGAATTCATCTCGCGAATAAGTGCTAGTCACAAACACCGAATTACCGGTCCGATAGGCCCTAGGTTAAATCTTCTGGCCTTCAGGCCTGCTGAGAGTCCTGACTACAGCACCATATTTAGTACTTCCACTTAGCACCTGCCGATCCGGGGTGGGCGGGGGTGGTGACGGGGTGTAAGTAGTGGCCCGGTCTTACGGCCTACGACTGGGTCAACTGAGCGACCCACTTCATTGTCCTCCAGTGAAATGGCGAGGGCTGAGGGTAACCAGTTTTATGTTTCCAATCCAACGGTCTGTGATCCGACTTGTAGTAAATGCTGTAAGTACATATAATAAAGTTACCGTCCCCGTTTCCGTTTCCGTCATATCCAATCCCACATTTAATATATGTACTTACCGGTCTTCCTTGACTCATCAAACACCACAGGACAGACGTTAGTATCGCAGTGTCGTCAACTCCCTCCATTTCAATAATTTGGCTACGCTATCAGTATCATATCAATCGTCGATGCAAGATGGCTATCTCTTCAGAGTACTGCCAAACAGCAAGCGCCCTGCCATCCGCGCTCGCTTTGGCGCTGTTCCTATTACTCGTCTTTCCTAAGACATCGGCCATGGTACATCTATAAGTAATTGAACTATGTTTAGGTACTCCATCGCTCACCAAGACCTATCAAATGCTACACAGCCCTTTCAGACGCTCCCACTCCGCAGCTGCATAGAGCTGTAGTACCCAGATACTAGTACTGTGCCCGAGGCCGAACTAAAATTGTAGAACGGTCAATTCCTGGGTGACCTTACTTCCGTCAAATCAATGATCGTGGCGATTACAGGACTTGCTCGCGGGTACAGAGGGGACGAAGAGGTCGGAGCGCCAGAGTCCGAGCCCTCGAAATATACTTATGTGAATGTGTATACTGTGGCACCGGTCCCGGTCCTACGAGTGAATACATAGTGAATTGTTAGAAGACGTAATTCACTCTTCGTGGGGGAACAAATATAAGACCAAGAGTATGACAACCCGAAATTGTACCTGCGTACGCGTTCTCATCAGTGAAATCTGGTGGATGTCATATACCTCTCAACCCCCCTCGGTGACGAGACGAGATTTGGAGTCCGTCGACATCCAGCGTCGAGTCGGAGGCTTTGTCTTACTTCCTGAACTAGTATGACTTGCTATGGGCACCTGCTTAGGCCGGCCTTGTGCGTAGTCTGGCGGTCAGCCGAATGACCTACCGACGAACAATGTAGTCCTTCGGCTGCTAGTAGAGAGCGCCACCGGGAAGAATCCAGCTTTAGGCTCCTCTTGATTTTTGAGAGCGATGGTTTCTAGAGTCGATGACCTGCGCGCCTGTCGCAGTCGTTGCTATAGCATTTTGCATTTTGACCTCTGGAGATACGTGGATACCTCTAGGTGCTGAGGTGAGGTGAGTTTGCTCTCCGAGTCCCTCCAGCTAATCAATGCACTTACACTTTTCAAGTCAAGTTTGAATAGGCCCGGAAGTAAATCGGATAGAATTCGAAGACAAGTCTCGCTTCTTTCATTCGTTGTGGGCCATGGCTGCAAGTTCAACCTACTTTCCTTTAGGAAATCAATATGTACGATTCGGAGGACGTGGGGCCGCGCTAGAAATTAGGACACTTACCGTTTCATCTTCGGCTCGAAAATACACCTCTCCGAGTCGCTGTCTGCGCAGAACCAAAAAAATAATCGTTACTTACGTGACGGACTTCTGAACGTCTAGGCGCAGCGACCTGAACGTTAGTGAGTGTAAATGGTTCATAGCGGGAGTCGGGAGTCATTATGATTTAGTGGTCCAGACTGATTACCATCACAACCCGACAGTCCCTGTACATAGCTGTACAACTGTGAGCACAAGTACACAATTTCAAATGACAATTTGTATTACCCTCGATGTCAGTGCACAATGCAATCCCATGAGGCCTGTCCCATGCCGCATGATGCTACGTGAGGCTACGTGGCTCTTTTTGGCCTGCGCCGCAGGAGCGTTAATCTTGATAGGCGCTAAAAGAGTGCAAGAAGTCCCAAGAGGAGAAGAAATTCAGAACTCTTGGCTTTAGGGTTAATTGTCTGTCAGATCAGCCAAGGTAAAAATTCAACGGACATACCTCGAGACGTTCGGCCTGAATACTTACATCGCATCGAGCGCTTAGTTGTAAGTAAACCTGCCGGCGAGGGTGTGACGTTGCATGCCAATAGCATGTTTTCGATCACATCATAGCTATGTGGTACTGCAAGAACATAAATGATATATTGAGTACTGAGACAGGTGTAAGCCAAGACACTCACATATACAACGCCACAACCCCAGTTCTTCAAATTCACCGCAGTTTCATGTAGCCTGGCATCACTGGAAAATTCACTCGATAAAATCCGAAAAATCCGATTCAAAATCTGAAGATGATTTTCTTCGTTCTTCTCTCTTCTGAACCTTGATAATCACCCTGATTGAGCTTTTCTGAAAGCATTCACTCACGCTAAGCCGCTGACTCACGATTTGTGAGTCTGAGGAGACATGTAAACTAAGAGGCGGTCCAGACTCGAGTTGAGTTATGAAGGCATGATTGATCAATGATGGACATCCGACAGGATGAGTTTGAGGTTTTCTATCTATATGAGAGATCATCATCAGTTACACATGGACCCACTGGTATACGGGACAGTCAAAGAAACGTGCCACACACTTACTGGCGGGAGCAGCGCCAGTACGCGGGAGTGTCAGCATCCCGAGCATGATATGATGATGATGCATCAGGGATTCGTAAAATGTAGGTTTTAGGTTTCACCAGGAAAAAGCCGAAGTACCGCTACGTACATATCTTCGGAATTTAGCACATGGCGCTCAAGTTGACTGTTGTTGTCCCGACTCCCCGCGAGCATATCATGACCCTGCATCAGCTTCGGCGGTAGACGGAAGCATAGTCGGGGTCTTGTCTTGAAGTGCGTCAATTTTCTCGATAAGAAGTCGCGGAAATAGAGACAACTAACCAGTGAGTTATACAGTCCCGGATTCCCTGAGAGAGGTAGAGCTTGCCATGTTGTAGCAAGCGCAGGCAGCACCCTCCGTGCGCCACTTCTGTAATAATCTAGCGCATCCTTTCCCTCAAGGAATCGATGTATTTATTTCATCAGGATATCCAGAAGGCCGGCAGGCATACTTACTTGCAAAACAAAGCTGAATTTCAATGAAGACTTGACCAAAGATAGCGGTTCCGCTGATAAACGTCTTTGACTTATCAGCTTGATTTTAAGTTAAGTACACTTAGCAGAGCCTGTTAAGTCATATAAGGCATAAGACATACCATATAAAACAAATCCCCGGGGCAGCTGATCGGTCATATCCGGTACCCGGGCCAACATAGCAGACGGATTTCCTTATGCCGAGTTCCCCTTGTCAATGTTTATGTTCAGAATCATGATGAGTTCTCGATTTTCACTGATTCTTTGGACCTGGGGCCTGATCATGGGCACGGAAGTAGATGGTATCATGATCATGATCCTCCATAATCGCGAAAGCGGAAACTTACCTCCCACCGCAAAGCAAAGCAGGATGTCGATAACGATAGACGAGAGCGTTCTGAAGCGACACCAAGAAGATCATTCGACCCTGTTCGACGAGGCTTTAAACGTTTACGTTTCTGCCCGGAGGTGTACGAGTACCGCCATGTTACCGCCGACTGATCAACTCGCATGATGCGCCTGGCCTTCGGGAAGCCGTCTTGACAAAACATCTGAAGGGGCGGGGACTCTGCTTTGATCTGATCACAGAACCATTTTACTTCCGCCGTGATGTCCCGAAAACATCGACGGAGAGATAAACTTACTGCGTGAAGATATTTGACCGACTGGGTCACAAGGCTCAAGCTTAGAAACTGCACATGAGATCCGCGAATTCCAAAGGAATGGCTTGAACACCGGGTAACAACTCACCGACCGGCGGCTCGTCATATGTAAATCTCACTTTGACGGGCCACGTAAGCTTTTTCTATGCGCAATGAACTAGAGAGAGGACTTGAGAGAACGAGTAGTCGTGAAAAAAAGTCAAAACAAAAGACAAACTTGCATGACAATCCTACGCTTATCCTGAAGCATCGATCATTGCAATGAAGCATACATGCATTTGCAGGAGTTTCAGACCTGTGATTTTCAGTCGCGCTTCGTCATACTGTACTTATCTCAACCTGAATTCTTGCTTAGCTGCTCAAAATACATAACCTGACCTGCAAAGATAAAAGAATATGATCAGATGATATGTTTCTTTATCATGTTTAACGATTATGTACCGTTAGCGTTGCAGAATAAACGGCAGTTTGGACTTTGATGTAGACTAGCTCGATTCGAAGGTATTCTCGTGGATAGTATTCGGAGCCGGCGGGCAGAGAATCAGATATCCCATAATCAGGTGCTGCACGATTGAAGGAGTCTTTTGGAAAGTCGCATCGTTCATCCGATAGTAATACAACATTAAGAAGAGCTATGTAAAGGAATCCGAGGTGTGATAGGAGCAGAATGCCGAACAAGATTGAAACCAAACGACGGATAGTAAAGAGAAGACTTTTGAATATGGAGTAGATAGGGAATGATGAGGCAGATCACGATATTGATATACGGCCACTGCCTTCCCGAGGTAGATAGTTTGGATTGAGGTCTTGATCAGGCTAAGGAAAAGAACAGGTGTATAGGTCAGAAGTGATTAATACGGGAAGGCTGCAGCGAAATACGCACCTCTATCGAATAGCGCCCGACTCCGTTTGACCCGTTAGTCCTCCCATTCGCGTACCCATGCCCTTGCCCGTGTCTAGACAAAGAACTGTCGCGATGCGTACTCTGTCCACGAGGGGCCAGTTGAATGGGAATCGGCGCTGGGTCACGCTCGTGCTTCATTTCAACGTCCATACCCAAGTCTCTTCCTCTACTTCGTTGATCTCTCTCGACAGGTCTTTCCATGTAATTACCGCCTGCAATCGGCGGCGGGGGCGGCGGAATGTTGAATGTAGGAGGTTGTTGGGCAGCAGCTTCAAGCATGGCTTCGAGAAGAAGACTAGGAATGTTAGGAATGTTAAAAAGGGTAGAGGTCAAGTGTGAATGTAAGAGCATGACATACTCAATTTCTTCTTGCAGTCTCTTTATTTTTGCATTTGCGGAGTCCAAGTCTCGCTGATGAGCGTGCTGAACCTATGGCGAATAATTGAACCAAGTCCAATGGGTGACGTGTGCAACGAATAGTGCTCACCGCCATTACTTGCTCATACTTTTCTCGTAGTGTGTTGAATCTGAGCATAATGAGTTTCTTCTCAGCTTTGCGCGTTCAATACGGCAACGATCGACAACACGAACTTGTCTTTATAACGCGTACTGCGTGGCGTCTAAAGTGAACAGCGTTTTCAAAGAGGTAAGAACCTAGTCAAAGCATTGCAGAAAGACGTAAAAAAGGGCTTCCATAGCACCCAAAAAAGTCTAGCTGGGAAGCAGATGAATAGACCGAAGCTAACCTTGCTGCTCTTCTCGTCGCCGTGACCAGCTTTTTCCTTGTTACTATGGTTGCCGTCCTTCTCTCGAGGAATTTTGGGCCCGCGAGACGCAGAACTAATGGACTCCATGATTGGGGTGAATAAGGGAGCCTAATAGCCTAATGAAAACAACAGCTTGGCCAGTGGCCACAACTGGCCGCTGAGTCTGAGATGAAACAAATGAAAGAAGCGCCGTCATATCCGAAAAGGCATGTTTTTTCCATGCCCCTATTTTGTTCTGCTACTAGATGCTTTGACAACATGAGATGCACTTGAGCAGTATATGTGAATGTACCATTATGTACGAAAGATGAAAGTCATAATGAAGTGGAATAGTGACTGCTCTACAGATATTTTTCCTTTGAATGAATTCAAAGATTATGTCTCAGAAGTGTAGAATAGTTTAGATATAAACGCCTGTCCACCTGGGTAAAGAGATACATAAGCACGAAGGAGCAGGAGCCAACAAGTCTCGTCACATCTAAGTTAAGATGAATCATAAGATACAGAAGTTCATTAGCAGAAGGTGGTGGAAGTGTCCAAGCTGTGAATAGCGGTGGCAAGCACGTGATCAAGCCTGCGTCTAATTGTAGGTTACCGCCCTTTTCTTTGAGCAACTACTTGGACACAGATCGAACCCCGGCATTGACGCTATATTCTTCAAGAATGGGACAATCTGAATTTTTCAACTTGAAGCTTGTTTTGAAGTGCCTCGATATATAGCGAGTCAGGCCTAAGAAAAATTCAAATCGCTTACTAGCGAGTACGGCGTTGAATCTAAGAGCCCAAGTATTAAATGTTATATTCGAGCTGTAATAGTTATTAGATATGAATGGTGTCAATAGATAATTAGTATTCATTCATTTGGACAACGATAAGGGAAAATTAAGATTCCGTCCAGAAGCCTTTCCAATGTTCCATGTTTCGGAGCTCGCCGATACCGTCTCCTCTAATGATATCTATACTTTGTATCAAGCGAAGCTCTCGACCCCTCATCCGTCGTGTTTTGCGCAGCGGATTCGCTTTGTCCTTCTCATCGTCCGTAGCAAGCTTTTCCTCCTCCGGCAGCTGCTCAGAATGTTCATAAGTTCTGCAGAGCACCGCATGAGTTTTAGTCAACGCGTTAGACACCGCATGAGAGAATGGCGTGTATAAGTCAGGAAGAGAGGTGTCTGTTGGATTATAGTGGCCGATGAGGAGGGCAGAGAAAAGGTCTCCAACCCCAGAGAAGTATCCTGGTAAGAGGGGCACACATTGAGCATGCACGGAAGAGGTGTGGACACCGCCAGGGCTCGCTGAAGATGAGATACAAAGAAGGTGCTTCTCATCAGACGATATTACAGGTCGAATTTCTGCTGGCAATGCCTCAAAAAGCCAAGGCTGGAGTGGTATGGAACTGATAGCAACATTGGGCACTCTATATTCCTCGTGCAATGTAGTGATGGCGCGACGCAATGAGGGCAAGTCGACAAGTGAGACGCCAGTCAATGTCCTAATCATCATCAGATTCAGTGGCGCGCCCGACGCAAGAAAAGTACGTACTCGACTTCAAACCAGTTGGGTGTGATAATAGTTGATAGAGGCAGCATACTACGGTAGACGGGTACGACGTCAGAAGCAACATATAGGCGGCCGGAGTCCCCCATAACGGCTATTGGTCGTATGAGTCAGAAAGTTGAATCAAACATGACAGTGACGCTCAAAGAGATTTGCGCAAATATTTCTTGCAAGCTGCCAAAGTCACGCAAAACATCGCTTTTACTTACGATCGAGTAAATAGATGAGTTCCGGTTTTTGCTTCTTCAGTTTTGAAGCGAAATCGGCCACAGCAGTTAGAGCTTCAGCGTTCGGAATATAGCCTAGCTAGTTTCATGAGCCGTATTCAATCTCTGATCGTAGACTGCTCACCTGTTAATAAACGTGTAGGGCTCAGCAATTCATTCTGTTCCATGGCATTGAATATTGACGCTAGCTCCGCGGCCGAAGTCTTGCTACCACCAGATCGACCGTATCCTGATTTTCCGTTACTTTGAGGTTATTCATCCTGTATATGAAAGTATAAACCTGCATGATTGGAATAGTGAACAGTATTCACAATCTGGACAAATCAATATCGGCACGACGGGAATGCGAATAAGCTTCGTACATCAACGTCGTATCCTAGACACTGAAGAGGAAATGCAGCGGCCTTTCCGCCGACATATCCAAAGGCAACATGAGACTGAACGCTGAGGATACGCCCACCTAGAGGGAACATGACTCGAAGGGATGGGAGGAAATGGAAGAGTCCTAAATAGGCAACTTTGGGGTCACGCCACTTGTCTCGTGAACGCGCTTCGACTGAGACTCAGACTGCTGCAGAACTTGCTGAGTTTAGCCGACCGCGCACGCCTCCCTTGGAGTCCCCTGTTCTCTTTTCACGACCAGTAATGTCTGATGGCTCTAGGTGAAAAATATTCAGCGATAGGGCCGCCTAATTGCTGACTTGATATATGCAGTTTACGCCAGTCTTGGAGCAATGCTTTGAATGACGCCGAAGCTCACTTTCGACAACTTCTTACCTCTTCTACCTCTACCGAATGGAAACGTGTCTCAAACTCTTCGGACTCGTCAGCAAGCAAGAAGGGGAAAGCAAGGCTGTCTTCCATGCCGGAACTTCCTGATGTTGTTGTCCATCGCAACTCAAGCAAATCTGGAGACGACATCTATAGACTGATCCTGGATGTCCCTGCGGATGAGGAGATAGTTTCTTTGGATCCTTGGCGGAATGTTCTTTCCACACCGGAGTTGCGGCAGGAATGGGATCCTGCTGTCATTGATGCTCACCTCGTGGAAATGTTCGACCACGACACTCGGATATGTAAGACGAATTTTACTTTGGGGTGGCCTGCAAAGTATGTTTTTATATGAGCTCACAATGTGCTTTATTTTGAACTCGCTCTTTCAAAGCCCTCGCGATGCGGTCACTATCTCACGCACAATTCATGACGCGACGACTGTTATTGACATTTCCACCTCATTACCTCGGTCACCCGACGAACCCGCGTATCTGCGTCCTTCACCTCCCTATGTGAGATCGAATGTAACGTGTGCGTTCTGAATTCATCTCCTATGATATAATGCAGACCAACAGTTTCGCTCCAGTGTTTGCTTGGTGTATCCAGCATTTGAAACCGCAGCAGCAGTCCTCGGGAGAACAGCCAAAGCGGAAGTCATCATTAGGTGGCCGGCTACGTATAATTTGTTTCTGGCAACACGATTTACGTGCCGTTTGGAACATCGGATCATCCTCGGGCGTCGTACAGCAATTGTCAACTATGGTTTTGGGTCTGTTTAAGACTACATTGAAACGTGCTGCCCGCGTGCCGAAGTTCATAGGACATGGCAACGGCGTTACGATCGAGCGTATACGCTTTCAGAATGATAGAGAGGCATTGACCATTGAATATTCTATTATCCCCGAAGAAGAAGAGCGCTCCGTCACCTCTGAACACTCACAGGACTTGGAGGAACTTTATACCATCCGAGAGAACAGGCGGCTCACTCGTGCTATTGAATGTATACTGCCAGCCGCGCAGGGATGGGATGTACGGTTGTCTACAAAGGCTTCCTCCGAGGAAGTTGAGAAACTCCCGTGGAAGGCACATGCTATACGCAGCAGTTCATATCCTACGTCTCCAACACAGTCCTCCCCGCCGCCTCTAGATCAGATACTACTTCGTCTATCGCATGCTCCTCTCATAGATAATCACTCTCTATTGAAAGTTCAGGTCGTGATTGAAATTTCTGGGCCGTCCAGCGGACTTCGATTGAACGGTGTTCCTCAAAGCATTCAAGAACTAGAAGAGCGGGACCCTCATCCTGGCCTACCACCAATATTGCAGGACGTCTCCAGTGTTACTAACGTTAGCTTCCACACTACGACGTCGTCCTTGAGTGGGACAACTGCTACCAGTATCGCATCCAGTTCTTCTGCACCTCCGCTTGCTCGTCTGCCCGCAGAGAGAAGCGCAGGTGCTGAAAAGACTGTCCTGTCGAGAGTAAAAAGGAATTACATTTATTTTTCCTCTTTGCTCCAAGAACCTGAAGCCAAATGGAAACGCAGTAAGTGCTGCAGTTTCAATCTCTTAATGGTATTGTGGCTAACATGCCTCTGAACATAAAGCTACCGAAGCGCGCGGAGTCACCATCACGCAGTTAGACTCAATAGATCCAACATTAGTTGTCTACAGGGCTGAAGCTACATTCGTTGGGGTAGGCATGTGGGATTTGTACGGTGCGGTGGTATCACCTGGAGCTAGAAATTATTGGGACAAGCAGCATGAAGACGCACTTCTATTGGAAGATGTAAACGAATTGACCGAGCTTTGGCATATAAAGACCAAGCCAGCCTGGCCTGTCAAGTGAGTCCGTTCAGTTGAACTGACACACCCTGTAGCCTGAGAAGACATCCATTTTCAGCGGTCGAGAT
>RCHF01004599.1:0-27145 GCA_003987895.1 Neonothopanus nambi | reverse complement strand
CGGCCTTTTTGCGCTTGCTTCATCCTATACAAATTTAAATACGGGCTCGTTTAATTGAGCGGTTCGAGGCCTCTCGCAAAGAGGGCCTAGCACCTACCAGCGGCTACACGTCGATGCACCGTTGGGGCTATCTACGAGCAAGTCGAAAGGGATGAGGACAGTGGGGCTCATCCGGGTACAGGAGGGGGTATTGAAAGTCGAAGGACAGGGGGATATGGAGGAGGGGGTATTGAAAGTCGAAGGACAGGGGGACATGCAGGAATTGGGAAGAGGTGGGATGAYGATAGGGAGGAGATTTACAGGGCTGTAGTCATAAGTCAYGAGACGGGCGACTTTCATTTTCAAACATACCGAAGCCTCGAATTCTTTTCCAATCCTCCCAAGACATTCCAAAGGATTTCGAGAATGCTAGGCTATCAATTCCATCGAGAGCAAGGAACGTCTGGCCATAGTCGCCGCTACCAAGTAAGAAAAACTCGCAAAACAGCCGTTAACCCGCTACTGATCGTTAGGGCTCTCATTTGGTCAAAGGGGTGAATGGACGTTTGTAAAGGTTAGCTCCGGTTAGTCTGGGATAATATTATAACTGACCAGCGATTCAACAGCAGCTAGTCATTCGGTTTCGGACGATGGTGGGAGTTTCTGTTGTTATAAATTGTCTGGAAAGAAGCTCGGGATTGATGCGTGGCTAATGAGAAAAAGGAACCAAGGATACTCTAGGTTCTGTGCGAGTTTCGTCTCCATTTGCATCGATTTCAACTTGAGCTAATTATCGAATCGTTCTACACAGCTTCTTCCTCCCACCCATCCTTCCTGTTCAACTACTCATCTTCGTGCGTTCCATTTTTGCCTTGGTATATGTCGGAATCTTCTTCTCAATCTTTCTCTCTGGTAGACAATATCAACTCCGGTAATTGGCCTCCTCCTGGGATGGAGCTTTGGCGTCACAGCCTCTATGCGCCTTACATAGTTAGGCTCCTCTTTGTGCTGCAGTCGTCTCAACTCAGAATAGGTATGTCCGTCATTTTTTATGTCCTCTAGTGGCTGGAGTGCTCAGAGATGGAATCACTGTAGTATCCGTTTACTAGCATTCAAAATAATCCTGCCCTTGCAAAATAATCCGATCCCTGTGACTGTTCACGGTTTAGGAGGTATGTCACGACACATTTTTCGTATATTACTATATCAAGTTGAAACAGAACGTGGGTACAGGTCTTCAGCGGTGTATCAGTGCTTCTTGGGCCTCGGTCTGAATCCAGTTGGGAATGTGGAGAGCGATGGGGAAAGAACAGGAGGATCAGGGTAGGAGAGTTTTGAAGGTGCATTTTTCTACCTTTTACTTTCGTCGTTGACGACGATGACGTTTGCAGTTACGTACTCATTAATTCTCTTTTCTTCGCTAGGTCACTAACAAGTTAATATTCCCATGGTGTGTCTATATGCCCACCCAACGCTGCCGCGTCTCCATTTTGCTCAGCTATTCGATGTTGTTGCATTGTTATTGTTGGGTAATGGTATCTATTCTTATTTCATAATATTCACACCATCGCTCGTTATTCTTCCTACCTTTTCACCCACATGACTTTATGATTCTCCCCATCTCGCACATATGGCACTCTCCTGACACTCCATACCAAATAACTACACCTCTGTCTCTGCCTCCATATCTCTTTTCGTGTACTAAAAACTCGCCCCCCTTCTCCCTTTCACCTGTGGTGTTTGTGTATGTGCAACGCTGTGCTTTTCTCAGTCGGCTTGTTCCAATACTTGCTTTTCTTGTCGAGGCAAGGAAGGAAGGAAGGAAGGAAGGAAGTGTATTACGGCACGGTCCCTAGACAGAAACGCTGCTCCTGGGGCAGGTCGACGCGGCACCAATCACAACCCCAGACCCGTTGACCCGATGATGGCCGAGCTCAAGGCGCAGAGTCCAAGGTAGAACCATCATTGGGAGTCCCGGGCACTATCTACTAACACTGGTACAACTACTACAGTTTCCTACTACRAGCATTTATGGTAGGGTTATCCAGATGTGGTGGATGCCTGAGCAGGCCATATCATTGGGTATGAGTAGAATATATTCAGAACCTCATGTGTGAATTTTGCCATCAGTGCAATTGACTTCCTCTCGCATAGAAGCATTTTGAAAAACTCAGCTGGTTCTATGCCCCGAACCAGTGATAGGTGCGGGAGATCTTTAAATACTTGTTGCATGAAGAGTTTGCGGAGATTACACACCTCCGCATTGGTGACGCATTGGAGTAGCACATGCTCTGGGGATTCCACAGCCAACTGGCAGGAGTGCCGAACAAACACCCGCTCAGTCTCGGACGAACTAATGTATGAACAATTCAACCAGAGGGATTTCAGATTCATATACTATACTACGGCCTACAGCTTGAAGTGACTATTGTACTGTCAGGAGATAAGCAGCCAGCCTGAGATTCATATTCAATGCAATAGCGTAGTACACCTCAGTTTCGCCACCACTAGCATCGGTGTTGGACAAGTAAGTGACCCAAAAATACTTCCCGAATTACCTTCGTTTGCAGTTGAGGTACTACGATAGGACGGCTGAACACCAGTTACCACCAAAAGCGGTGTACCATAAAGATAGCAGAGATCTACTTTTGGTCATGGACTGTGAGCAAATACTAATATTCAAGAGTCTGTATTACAGCAAGCTCCATAGACTGTCTAGATGCCGGTGAACATCCACCTATCATGCTGTATATACTTACAAGTATACCCTACTTGAACGCAACTTCAATCTCTGTACCATTCTTCTCAAGAGTCACTGAGGAAGCACCATGATGGGTGACATGTATCTCTTCAGGCCTGACAGAGTCAGGCTGTAGCTCGAGTAGCTGTACTATAGCATAATGAACCTTCACTTTCTGCTCAAAAGTTTAGAATCTAAGATGAGTGGAGGATTCATCGTTTAGGTTTACCTTGACTTGGAGAGCATAAACAGCTGCAAGATCATTCACGAGTCTACTAGCTTCTTGTTCTTTCTGTTGACTCGCAGGGTTTCCACCTTCTGTTTCACGAACAAGCATATCCATGAAGCCTTTGATCCTCTTGGCAATGCTAAACAGAGTGAATTTTTAGTTAAGACTCCCACCGAGGCATCTGAAAGAGAGACTGAAGTCGAAATACAAAATACATACCTTTGGAACTCCTCCAGTTTGGCCACCACTTGATACTCTGAATTCCCCACCTCGATGGTGCGGATGTACAGATACACAGCTTCACCCAACCTCACGGGAAGAGTGTTGATTTGGTAATAAGCTGGGTTGTCGTACGAGAGATCGAGCTCCTGGAACCATATAGTAAATGAATAATTCATCAATTCATGAACAACATTGAACAAACCTTCAACTTATTCAACATATGGAGGCTTTCCAATGCCAGCAATGAGAGTTCCTTCGTATCAGGGGATGAAGATTGCTGAGACTGCCACCAAGTAAGCGTGCGTTGGACGCTTTCAGTAAGGTGCTTCTCTTGCTCTTCTGTCAGTGACCCGGGCATTGTAGCGCTGAGATATAAGTAGTGCGGTTATTCGAATGACTCTGCAGTCTACCCTACCAAGAAAAGGTCGTATTTTATACTCCTACAAGGCCAGCAAGGTCCACAAGCGCGCTTGGAGTCTTTCGACAATCGAAATGAGCAGGCTGTCATAATTTGAATGGTCCATACAGATTAGTACAACTAACAAAAGTGATGTATACTCACCATACTAAGTATGTAGACTGGTGGCTCCCGCCACCCGGGTAGCAAAAAACAAATGTGTGGTTGGATTTAAACATTTGAGAACGGCAAACTCGTTAATTGAATTATTTCAGTGAAGTTCTGAAATGTAAGTGTCAAGAGTCACTGACTGCGCAAGCCACAGGAACTGTTTGTCCCGAGCCTATGACCTGGGTCATCAACTTAGACGCTCCACTGAAGTATTTAGATATACAAAGACATTCCCTACATGTATTTCTGCGAAGTGATTTGGAGGATTTCAGATCGAAAGTAAGTCACGGTTAGCGGGCCAGATGCTGGATGGGTCAGTTCGATGAAGAATCGAGTGTTTGAGGTGCTAAAGAAACACTACAAGCCTTAATCCAGCAAAATAATATGTATAGCATGAATCCAAGCTCACCCGAGAAGGAGCGCCGTCAGGTTGATCGCATCCCTTACATACAGGGCGGGTAATCATATGGAGGCATTGATTATTACGGTGTCCGCATTGAGTTGAGCGCTTGGTTTAAGCTCCCAGTGTCATGTTATCAATGAACCCTTCCCATTGAACCAATGTTACAGTTCGGTTTTAGCTTAGCTCACCCTGAAAATCATGAATCGGCAGTCCTGGGGTGTGAAGTACGTATTAACCTACATAACGCAGATAGTGAGTGACTGGAAAGGTAAAATGAAAATACAGCCTTCTTGTCAACTTACCACTTAAGATCAGTTTGAATTGCGCCGATCGTCTGGATAGCGTCCATTTCTCAGTGCAAGTTGTCAATGGTCTGTAGCCTGAAACAGAGGTGAGATACCTGAACAGCAAACAATCAGAACTGTGAACGGCACATATGTTGCCTACGGCCAAACTTTGGGAAGGAAGGAAGATTATGCAGCGCCACAATTATGTGTGGAACGTCAAAGGGCTCAGCCAGAGACGCCAGCCCGGTAGGAGCAAACGTGCGGTGCCCATATAGATTGTGCCCTGCGTACTATCCGGTGACAAGGCATGGCAGTAGAATAAGGACATGTGGCCACCAGGCCTCGTTGAAAAACATGGTCCAAAATAAAATCAAAGAAGTACTAATTACAAAGGCCTACACCAAGGAGTCGTTCAAAACCTCCAGGTTGAAACCAATGGGAAAAGTCCCTCAGAAAAAATGCTGCCGCTGCTCGCCTCCAGGGCATTATACCTCCACAGAGCAACTGAGTAGAGGACTGATGATGCTGGCAATTGGTAACTCGATGAAAATATTACAGATAGTGGCGGAAGTGGTTCACAGGAGATGATGGTTTCTCGTCCTTTGTGGGATTGATGGGTTCTACTCTTCCTCGGAGAAGCAATAGAATAGCTCAGAATAACTCCCATTTCGAGTTGATTCCAACTCAGTCCTGTCACGACGATACAGCGATTTCAGGTTTTTCCTTTATCTGGTACTTGTTTGGCATTGAAAGACATACCTGAGTGATGGAAGTGGTGAAAACGACCCTGTCTGTACACAAGCCTAGCTCGCGCCTTGTACTGGTCCTTCGTCAAAGCATAGTTGCTGGAAGGAGGTTCGGACCAGGTTTGGGCGAAATTTTCTGAACCTCAAGTCTGAACCCCGAGGTGTGCTCCAAAAATTTTTGAGCCTCGCACTCACCTGGACCTACTAGACCAGAGCATAGGTTTGGGTTCAGGTTCAAACCAAGCAAGTTCGGCCCCGATTCGAAATGAAGTTATTACATAATTTGTACAAGGAACGTGCGTCATGGGTCTGGACTCTGCCCTGGTTCAAAATGAAACTTTTTGTTAATTTGTACAAGAAAGGCGATGATACTGTACGTACAATTCTATGTACTCAAACTTGAAATGACGGCTCTGAGATGGACAACATGATCTTCTGAGTGCGCATTCAAATCTACTCGAATCTCGGCATTTTACCGCACATGGAAAAGGCCGGCTCACAGTCGCAGCCTCGGTCCTTACTAGTAATGTAACTCGGTCAACTTAAAAACCTTGAAAATTACTTACAGCCATTTGCATACTTAGAACTCGATTGATTAACAGAGATTGACAGACGTCAGAACGGACACCATTGAAATACATATGTATACGAATCTCACAGGATCTCACTCGGTGTTTTTTTCCTCGGAGATGGCTATCTCATGTTACTGCAGCCATTAGTATGTAGTTCTGCTCCCGCTTGTCGTAGCTTGTCACACACTAAAACTGCGAAGAACTTGAAGAGAAGCTTGGATACGGCTGCCCTCCAGGACAAGGTCAAGTTTGACCGGATGCCATTCACGAAGTTCGGGGTTGAGCAGAAACATGTTTCTATGACTGTCCAGACAGGGACAGGTCCATAGACGTCCTGTACACCTGGTTCCGCCGCTGTGCCGAATGGCCGAATGGTGTCGGTGCGTCGGGTCGCGCTCACTCAAGTGGCGCCCATCGATCCCTAGCGCTCTCGACGTGCATAACCGTAAAGTCACTCAAGCTAGTGAGCGTCTCCGAGTCTCCATTCCCTTCCCCATGCAATCAATTATAAAAGGGTCAGAGATTGTCATTGACAGATTTGCAAGACACTTACAGTACCCTTACTTACCCGAATGCTTCTCGATGATCCTAGTCATTTGACATTATTTTGCAGCATTTTGCACACTTGATTGAAGTGATTAACCTTTTTCAGGTGAAACCGAGTCATATTCGAGTCATGACACTGTTTTCATCGGACAGATATACAGATGGGATATGCTCAAATCTATTCGGATACAGAAAATGTAAATTATTTAATTGGTTGACTACGCTATACATAACAATACAGTAACAACAGCTCTAAATACACGCTTCACGCTTCCCGCCTCCCGCCTCCCCTGCGCCTCTCCACTTGACCATGTTGTGATGCACTTCTATTTTGTCAACAGTAAATGTAGAAAAACACCGTCACGAGGCCTCTTAAGTTAGGCGCAACGAAAGGCGAACCCATCAGAATTGGCACGAGAAGCAACGTCCTGGGAATATTTGAAATACTAGTAGTGAGAAGCTAGCTGTGTGACGGTGGCATTATATGCGCAACACGGCGCTGTTGACACCTCAAATAAATTATCCTGGTCTGTGAAACGATGTTAAAATGCTACAGACTCGTATTTTAGACGTGTATGTTGTGTAGTTGGACTGGAAATATATGAGAGGACACTTACCTTGGCTAGGCAGATAGTGGTGGATTGTAACAAAGACAAGTCCGTCAACGAAAACACGACACATGGGTTTATAAGAAGAGTACAAAAACATGTGGAGGACGTAATGACATACTACGGACATTGTGAGCTTGAAGTTAATTCATCTCTTGAGTCCTTGGTTGAGCGAAGTTGGAACGAGGTTGGGACAGCGAGAAGCACTTAGATTGGCCAATTTGACATCCTCGACGAAGAATCGGATGATTGAGGTTGTATGGCACTAAGGAAACACCACAAGCCTTAATCCAGCAAAATGATATGGCATTAATCCGAGCTCACCTGAGAAGCGCCCCCGGATTAATCACACCCCTTGCATCCATTGATATATCGCCTTGGGCGGGTAATCATATGGAGACATTGATTACTACGATTTCCACGTATCGCAAAATACGAGCATCCGTAAGTTGAGCGCTTGGCTTAAGCTCCCATTGTATTACCAATGAACCCTTCACAATTCCCAGAGTGAAGCGACGCTACAGTTCGCCTTTAGTTTAGCTCGAAGATGGATCTATTTGGCCATTTGTACGGCTTGAAAGACAACTTGAACTGATTGAGGTTTGCAACAGGAAAGGTAAGGCAGTGTATCCATTTGGAGTTGGATAGACTAGGATCCATCGAGCCTGGCTGACGAGAAGTGGGGCACTGGGCATGAATGCAAATATCGGCGGATAGAGGCATGTTGCCAAAGTTCTTTAGCACAGCCGAGGCATAGTGTCAAAGAGGATATCAGGAGGCCATTTGACTGGATCTGAGGGAATGCGAATTTCAGAGTTAGTACCATACTGGACCATGTGTCCCTTGGCAGTGCTCTCAGTCAAAAAATGACGGTAATCGAAGTAGTGAGCTATGTACTTCATCCTGTCGGGATCTTCATCTGGGAAAATATCTGTTGTTTTCATTGCAAAGTTCGGTGTCTGTCTGTGGGATTCGCTATTCCTTTGACTAGTGGAGAATTATAAGAGAGCGGGACGCACCTTTAAGAAGGCGAAACTTCTGCCAAAGACTGCATGATGGGTTACATCGAGGAGCATACGTTCCGGACGTTGTCAATGTTTCCTATGATCTCGTCTCCTCGACTTTGGCCATTCGTGATCACTGCCGCAGATGCAATTGTGAGCAAGAGTCAGATCATATCAGGACCCTCATGCCGAGTTGCCCCTATTGTAGGTATGAGGCGTCGCAGAATCTTTGAGACCTCCCTTTCAACGCACATCGCCTTCCGTCCCGTTCCCTCACTACCTTGACCCGACGCGCGGTGGCGACACTAGTAGTGACCTGTGTTCTCGCGTACCGAGGATCGAGTGGAAACATCTAAGCCCTGTCTTCATCGGTGGTACGGTAATACAAATCAACGGATTCCGTAGGAAAAGGCACGTTGTAATCAACAGAAGTGTTGGATTTGAATTCCGGATTGGTGGAAAGGTCGCCATGTGCATCGACTCCTGTTGCATAACACATTCACTTGTACAGTTTGGAATTAACTCGAACTTACTGAGTTTTGCAGTGGGGAAGATGAGTGTATCCAATTAAAATTAGAGAAACTAGGATTCAGCAAGCCTAACTGGCCAATAATGGGATATTGAGTGTGAAGTTTGAACGCGTATTTCAGCCAGGGTGATGGAAGTATGAGATCAAGGTGGTCACAGTTCGGCACTTACGTAAGCGCTTGTTAGGCGCCTACAGAGGCCTACAGGACCTCCTCTCGACTCTCAAGCTTCTTCCGACACTTTCTCTTCTCCAATATAGTGAACCAGGACAATTTCATTATCCAAAAAGACTCCGAAAGCTCTCTTTCTACACTGATGAGCTACTCGCATCCATTCAGGGTTCCGGATACTCTTAGTGGGGTCAGGTTGGCAATATAGGTTATGTAGCTCATGTGTCAGAGAAGAGTATGTCTACGCAGAGACTCTACTCCATCCCTTCGGAATAATGCTTGCTTCAAGTCAATGTCAATACTTCACTGCTACATTCAGGTTGTAGTGTGTCCGGACGGGCTTCTATCCTGAAGGCGTCCACATGGTGACGTGGTGCGGCTTTTGCATGTTTTTTTGAGTACGTACTTGCACCAGCTTGACACGAGCTCAATCATCTGACAACCATGGATGTATTATAGAGTTTGGAGTTGGTTCGCAGAGGCGTGCTTGCTGTATTCCTGCAGGATTTTACACGCCTTCCATAGGCTGGCCTCGCATGTTTCCTGTCTTCTACCATGGACACTGAGGAGAACTCGACTTGTTGTACTCCTGGAGGATGTTATACACCTTCCGGGGGCTGGTCTCGCGTGCTTGTTGCCTGTGTATCAGAACACGTCGCCTATAAGGAGACCAGAAGCTCTGGGCGACGCAGCTCTTTGAGCTTCATTCAGCCCCCATATGAGTTCACTCGCAAAAATTCCTCACAAGGTCGGAGGTATATCTATCTTCTCCATTATTTCTTTGGAAGGTGTGAAGGTTCCTGTATCGGACGGATCCGTGGCACCTGGACCTGAAGAAAATGTTGTTTCTTGTATCGCTTCATCGTCGCTGGATCTCCTTGCCTATGAGGTATGCCTCTATCCTTCGTCCAAACATTGCTGAAATCTCACGCTGTTGGAATTAGTTCGCTAGTGACCACTTCCAGCGAGTAAGGGCAGAGGCATGTGCTATTGCCGACAATTTTATACATGAGCATAGGCGGGATCTGGCATCGTATCTGAAGCGGATGGATGAGAGCTCACTCGATAAGGCTTTACTAAAGTACGCTATCAACTCCTTATGCTATTTCCCGATGCTTATCCTTCACACAGGTGTCTACAAGACCTGAAAGAGCATGCGGACAAGCAATTATTTTTCTTACTACCCAATCCGCTTTTGACTTCTGATCCCGAGGAAAACGTGTTAAGCGCTTATGAACAGGTGTTGAAGGAGATACGAATAGATTTCCAAGTACGTACATCGTTGTCTCATTTTTCAGGAGCACTGACAATGTTGCAATTGAATTTGACAGATTGCCTTCGGGTTCAATCATAAATCAGAGCATGGCCAAAGATTAATTGTTGTGGGGGACAACAACATTGTTCAAGACTCTGTAAATGTGACAAAAACTACGAATATTGATGCATACAATACCACCACTATCCTTCCTCCTCTTCCTCCTATTGCATTATCTGTCTCTTCTCGCCACAAGAATGCCGTACCCGAAGATGAGCTATCTCCATACGAGACAAATTGCCATGTAACTCAGCCACCCCGTGCTCCTGTTCCTGCTTCCACTCCTCCCCCTGTTCCCGCTCCCACTTCTCCCCCTGCACGTCTACCAGTTCTGATACCCTCCCAGTCTACTACGCCAGGAGGACTGCCATTTTCTCCTACCCTACTAGAGAGGCCTCGTACGCCAGCAGCAGGCTTGCGTGGTATGCGTGAAGGCGTGCACACGCGGGTGTTGGGTGGAGCGTGGGCTTCTAGGCTGTTCCTTCTTGTGAAGGGTACATTCCCGGGTAGATGCGTCGAGCATTGCCTCAGTTTGTCTTCGACCAGGTGTTTGCGTCGCGCGAGACGTGATATCACAAAGCACTCGTGTATACCTCCCACATCAACTTGACATGAGCGCGACCATTACACGCCTTTCAGTGCTGGTTTCTATTGCTTGTATTGCCTGTGGTCTTGTGGTATAAGAGATGTCGAGGAAGCCGAAGTGAAATCCATCCAGCAAAGTCGACCCCACTCTCTGAGATTCATTTAGCCCCCATATGAGTTCACTCGCAAAGATTCCTCACAAGGTCGGAGGCATATCTATCTTCTCCATTATTTCTTTGGAAGACACGAAGGTTCCTGTATCGGACGGATCCGTGGCACCTGGACCTGAAGAGAATGTTACTTGTATCGCTTCGTCGTCACTGGATCTCCTTGCCTATGAGGTATGTCTCTATTCTTCGTCCAAACATTGCTGAAATCTCACGCTGTTGGAATTAGTTCGCTAGTGACTACTTCCAGCGAGTAAGGGCAGAGGCATGTGCTATTGCCGACAGTTTTGTATATGAACACAAGCGGGATTCAGTGTCGTATCGGAAGCGGATGATTGAGTGGTCGCTCGATAGGAAATTACTAAAGTACGCTATCAAGTTCTTTTGCTGATCCCGATGCTTATCCCTCGCACAGGTGTCTGCAAGATCTGAAAAAGCATGCGGACAAGCGATTATTTTCCTTGCCGCCCAATTCGTTATTGATTTCCGATTCCCCTGAACCTGAGGAGAGCGTGTTAGGCGCTTATGAGCAGGTGTTGAAGGAGATTTGGGCAGATTTCCAAGTACGTACATTGTCTCATTCTTTTGTCGGGAGCATTGACAATGCTCACACTGAATTTGACAGATTGCTTTTGGGTTCAATCATAAACCGGCGCATGGCCAAAGATTAACTGTTATTGGGGACAAGAACGTTGTAGGGAACAAGAACGTTGTAGGGGACAAGAATGTTGTGGGGGACAACCCTTCACGGTCTACTATGCCCGGAGGACTGCCATTTCCTCCTATCACTCCACCGGAGACACCTCGTACGCCAGTGGCAGGCTTGCGTGATATAGTGCGTGAAGCTGTGAACCCGCTGGTAATGAGTTCCGGGTGGGTTTTCAGGTTGTTTCTTCTTGTGAAACGTACATTCCTGGGGTAGATGCGTGGGGTATTGCCTGGATTCTGGATGTCTCAGCTTGTCTTCGCCCAGGTGTTTGCGCCGCCTGGGACATGATGTACTATTTACGAAGTTAACTTATTCCTATTCATTACGATCTCTCAGAGCTTCGAGCTAGGCCTCGAACGTTATTTTGGTCTATAGTGTAGTGATCGATTAGTTTACAATACAACAAGAACAACAATCAAAATGCTACATAACGGTTTGAAATATCAATAGCAGAAACTGAAGCAACATCTAACAAATGAATTTATAAAGCGTAAAGCGTCCTTTCAATCATCCTCATGCACTGGGCTTCTTTGTGCCAGGCGCAGGCGCAGGTCGGGGCGGAATAACGTCCTGACCATAGAAATATGCCATCATACCCTCCGTATGCGTCGCCGTGAGGTTGAACAGCGGATGGGTCGTGTTCTATGAACCCACGAGCAAATGAGCAGAAGGAAAAATAAATTTGCAAGATCACTTACAACACGATTCACATCCCCTTCCGAAATCTTCGGATCCTCCTCGCTCTCCCACTCTCGGTACCAACCTCATTCCACGACAAAGCACTCGTGTATACCTCCTTTCTCAGCTCCGCCGCATCAGCTTGAGATTCGCCCTCGACAGTCTTTGCTTTCTCTGGCTTATCAATCCATACGCCTTCTAGGGCTTTCTTGTATGCCGCATCGGGAGCAACGCGGTGTTGGGCGGTTGATAAGCCAGAGAGACAGTAGAGTATATGGTAGGAGTCTGCAGATCTTGACAGACGACAAAGAGTAGAGGAAGTAAGTAGGATGAATAAGAAGCGGAAATTCCTGTAACGTATCAGGATTCCACGCATCCGTACTATAGTATCAGTCTCTGCACCAAATCGTTTAGCCCTCCACCAACTTATTCGTTCGTCCCTCGAACCCTCCCAGCTCGCTCGATAAGCCCTGCATCTGTATTAACCACCTCAACAGCCTTAGCAGAGATTTACTTGTGGTGATGGTCCGAATAAATACTAATATCCAAGAGTCTGTATTATTATACTATAGCGAGCTGCATAGACTATCTAGATTACGGTGAACATTCACCTGTCATACTATATATACTTACAAGTGTCCTCTACTCTACATCGAACGTAACTTCAATCTTCCTATCATTCTTCGCAAGAATTACCGAGGAAACATCACGTTGGACAACATGTACCTCTTCATGTCTGACAGAGTCAGGCTATAGCGCGAGCAGCTGTAGTACAGCGTCTTGAACATGCATTTTCTGCTCCAAAGTTCAAAAGGGATTAAAACCCAGGGTGAGTGGAGGGATTATCGCTTAAGCTCACCGTCTTGAGAACATGAACAGCCGCGAGCTTATTCACGATTATACCAGCCTGTTGTTCTCTCTGTCGACTCGCAGGGTTTCCAGCTTTTGTTTCACGAACAAGCATATCCATGAAGCTTCTGATGCTCTCGGCAATGCTAAACAGAGTGAATTTTTAATTAAGGTTCCCGCCGGGGCATCTGAAAGAGAGGCTGAGGTCGAAATACAAAATACATACCCTTGGAACTCTTCCTGATTGGCTGCCACTTGATGCTCCGAGTTCCTCTCCTCGACGGTGTGGATGTGCATATACACAGCTTCAGCCAACCTCCAGGGAAGAGCGTTGATTTGGAGATAAGCCGTATTGTTATACAACGGGTGGAGATCCTGGAACCATATAGTAAATGAATAATTCATCGATTCATAAACAACGTTGAACAAACCTTCAACATATGGAGGCTTTCCAATGCTAGCAATGAGAGCTTCTTCGCATTTGGGGATGAAGATTGTTCAGACCAGCGGGTAAGCGTGCTTTGGAGAGCGCGAGCAAGGTGATTGTGTTGTTCTTGTGTCATTGGCCCAGGCATCAAAGTGCTAAGAGGAAATATGAATGGTACGGTTTTTCGAAAGACTCTGAAGTCTACCCTACCAAGAAAAGGCCGTATTTTATACTCCTGCAAGGCCAGCAAGATCCACAAGCACGCTTCAAGTCCCTCGACAATGAAAATGAGTTGAAAATGAGGCAGGCTGTCACAATTTGGAGGGTCCATACAAGTTCAACTAGCGAAAGCGATGCATACTTACTATACTAATCATATTCAGTACTGCCAATACCAGCGCTACGTTAACCGGTGGTTGCCCATGAGGCGATGGCTGCCCGCCGCCCCCGGGTAGCAAAAAAAAAGGTGGCTTGATTTGAGTATTTGAGAGTGGCGTATCCGCTGATTGAATGATTTCAATGAAGTTTTTACCTAAATATACAGGTAAGTATCAAGAGTCGATGACTACCGCAGGGGCCGAATACTGGATGAGTCAATTTGATGAAGAATCAGATTATTGGGGTTGTATGACCCTGAAGTTGAGATACCGCGAGGCTTGATTGAGGCTTGATCCAGCAAAATTTATATACCTACCTACCTACCTACCGTCGGACGAGCGTCTGTGAGTTGAGCGCTTGACTTGAGTGCCTGCCGTGTTACCCATCACCGTATTCCCAGAGTGAAGTGGTGCTACAGTTCGTTTTTAATTTAGCTTGTTCTTGAAGATGGATTGACAGCACTGAGGTATGAAGTACGTATTTACCTAGTGCATAACGTATATAAGTGACTGAACTTTGAAGATATCGTCCGGATAACCGGCGTCACTTCAGTCCCCAGCCTTGCAAGTTGTTAATGGTTCGTAGTGGTAACCTTGGACTCGGATGCATCGGAAAGGCATTGAGCAGAATGTTTGCAGGGAGCTGACAGCCTGAAACAGAGGTGAAGAAGGACATGAGCTGCGAACTTGACTGTTCGGAACTGTAAACAGCTCATTGTGTTAGGCCAAATCCTAGGAATAACTCCATAAACCCCAATTCTGAGTCAGTTTTGTCACGATGATACAGCGATCTTAGATTTGTCAAGTTATGTCAACGTCCTTTATCTGGTATGTCTGGTATATACGAGTATATACGCCAGTTAGCGCACAAGCGGTAACTACCATCATGACCGAGCGTTGCCACTTACTTCATAGCGCTGCAGTCAACCCTAGTCGACCGTCTCCTAGGATAGGGTCTGTTGACAGCTACGTTGGTTGGGCCTCGGGAGTGTAATGAGGCAGATTGTGGAAGCAGTTTCGAGTCTGCGAAAGCTGTCGTCAAGAGGTTACTTACCCTTACCCCTACCGCCTGCACTTCCAGCCTGAGCCGTTTAGGATTACTACCACTAAGCCTATATACTCAGAAGGACTCGTCCGGCAAACAGTAAGAGGCAGAAGAACGAGAAGCAGAAAGCATGAGGACCGGGACAGCGCAGTGGAGGTTTGTCAGCGGATCCAGCTCGAGAGGGGGCAGTTCCAATTGTGCGAGATAGAGACTTCCTGAAAAGGTGATCATGAGGTCCGCCACTACCTCGTCGGATCCATGCGGCGGCGTCGCAGCGACGAGGGTGGCCTCATTTGGTGCCTGAACGTTGAACGTTAACGTTAACCGTGTTGATTGGTCAAAAAATGGTGTGATCACCCAATCGTCGGCCCGGTCTTTGAGCGCTTGAGCTTTGGCAGCCACCGGGAGCACAAACAGATGACATAACCAGTCCTGCTTCGCCACCAACAAGGCCGGTGCTGCGTCTGCAGACGTAGCATGTTGTCATGGGCGTGGATTGGGTATGAAGAGACGGGAGGCACTCGCCTTACTCCCCGATGCTCCTTACAGAGATGGTACGCAGTGAAACGTTTAGTGTTAATATCAACTCCCGCTCATGTACTTGTTCAACAGATTTTTACCATCAAGATGTAGTGCACTTTTTCTCCTTATCTGCCTGTCGGATCTATGGTCACCCGAGCTCATGCCAGTCCTCGAGAAGATAGCCTCAACTTCACGGATAATATCTGTTTCTTCATTATAAGAACGAGCTGAACAACGCTCGAGCTCACTCTGGAGTCGTTCACAACTCGCCCTGGTTCGCACTACTGGGACTTCCATCTCCTTCGCCTTTCTCGCTGTTGTCTACGGTCAACAGGTCGGCCCCAACACCATGGAAACGCACCCTTCGTCACGGTTCCCGTTCCTGCACGACTCAGTCTTTGGCCGTCGTCCTCGACTCCAACTGGCATTGGACTCACATCGTTGGTGGACACACCAGCTGCTACGCTGGTAACGCGTGGAATACGACTGTCTGCTCTGACTGAGAACTGCGCTCTCGATGTGACTACTCAGGTAATCATTTTTGCTCGATGACTTAGAGAATTGCAATTAACCAGGTCCTTTGCAGGCACTTATGGTATCACCACCAGCGGAGACTCACTCGCCCTCAAGTTCGTGACCAACGGCTCTCAGATGAACATTGGTTCCTGCGTGTACCTCATGGTACCGAGAAGCCAGCTCAAGTGCCGGATGTTCAACCCCATCACCCAAGTGTTCAATTTTGACGTTTATGTGTCTAACCTTCCTTGAGGTCTGAACGGCGCTCTCTACTTCTCTGAGGTGGACGCTGACAGTGGTATGGTGAGTGTCTCGGAATCCTCTGCTTTTGCTTTACTCGAACCTAATTTCTCTCTATGTACCTCAGTCCTGCTTCGCCATAAACAAGGCACTGGGAAGGTTTTGCTTCTGACCCTAACGCAGGAACTGGTGACATGGGTATCTGCTGTAACGAAATGGATATCTCAGAAACCAACTCCATCTCTACCGCTGTCACTCCCCATCCTTGCACCGTCCAGGGATAGACTTCTTGTATCAGCAACGACTTTTCCGCTGCTGGTTCCACTGGTGGTCCCCGGCATGATCGTCAACAGGGCCTCAGACGAAGACGAGGAAGGTATAAAACCGATTGTACTACCCTCACCCGGCCCCTCACTCGGAGAGGCTCACGGAGGGTACACATTCTGCGCCGTGGCGTCCTGGCTTCTTCATCCCTTCATCAAGCGGATCACGCCTGGTGCTCAGAATATTAATACGAGGTTGTTGAGGAGGTGGTTAGTACAGATGCAGGGGTTACCGAGTGAGCTGGGAGGGTTCAAGGGACGGACGAATGAGTTGGCGGATGGGGGCTATGTGGGTGTTTTTCTTTGCTCAAAGGACTGGAAGGGGTTGGAGAGGGAGATGGAATAGATGGAGATACGCATGTGCATATGCACGAGAAAGGGGAAGCTGGAGAGGAAGAGTGGGTTGATGAAGGTCAGTTGGATTTTTAGATCGTTGAATGAGACGGCTGAACGATTGAGTGTAGAGACTGATGCAGAGGCGTGGAATCCTGATGCGTTGCAGGAATTCATCCTTTGCGCGGGACAGCATCCTACTGGTGGGCTAAGGGATAACCCTCGAAAGTAGATTTTTTTCTTCCTCTTCGTGTCCATCCTACTTACTTCCTTTATGAAGATTTGCCGACTCTTACCACACACTCTACTGTCTTTCTGGCTTATCAGCCGCTCAGCACCGCGTTGCTCCCGATGCAGCATACAAGAGAGCCCTAGAAGGTATATGGGTCGATAAGCCGGAGAAAGCAAAGATTGCCGAGGGCAAATCTCCAGCCAACGCGGCGGAACTGAGAAAGGAGGTATACACGAGTGCTTTATCCTGGAATGAGGTTGGTGCTGAGAGTGGGAAGGCGAGAAAGAAGATTTTGGGAGGGGATGTTAATCGTGTTGTGAGTATCCCAAATTGTCAAATTTGTTATCTCCTGCTTATTTGCTCATGGTTTCATAGAACGCTACACATCCGTTGTTCAACCTCACGGTGACGCATACGGAGGGTATGATGGCGTATTTCTATGGTCAGGGCGTTGTTCCGCCCCGACCTGCGCCTGCGCCTGGTACAAAGAGGGCTAGTTCATAAGGATGATTGATCGAGAGGACAATGTACGCTTTACTGTTGGACGCGATTGTTGCTTCATTTTCTACTATCGATATTTTGAGCCATGTAGTATTTTGATTGTTGTATTGTAAATTAAACTATCAATACTGTATTATCGTCGTGGATCGACCACTACATTATAAAGGTCATAATAACGTCCGAGGCCTAGCTTGAGGCTCTGAGCTCAAAATGAATGGTAATAAGTTAAAAATAAGTTCATAAATAGCGCATCATGTCGCCGCGACGCAAACACCTGGTCGAAGACAAACTGAGGCAGCTGTGCTCCACGTATCTACCCCAGGAACGTACCCTTCACGAGAAGGAACAAAGTGGAAACTCATGCGCCACTCAACACCCGCGTGTGCATGGCTTCACGCATACCACGCAAGCCTGCTGCTGGCATAGGAGGCTTCTCTAGTGGGGTGATAGGAGAGAATGGCAATCTTCCTGGCATAGTAGAGCGGGAAGGTACCAGAACAGACAGACGTGCAGGGGGAGGAGTGGGAGCAGGAGCAGGAGCAGGAGCAGGGGGAGGCTGAGTTACGTGGCAATTTGTCTCATGTAGGGACAGCTCGCCTTCGGGTACGGCGCTTTTGTGGCGAGAAGAGACAGACAGTGCAACAGCGTGGGATTTCGGCAATGTTTGGGCAAAAGATATGGAAATACTTCATAGGCAAGGAGATCCAGCAGCGACGAAGCGATACAAGAAACAATATTCGCTTTGGCTTCAGGTGCCCCGAATTCGTCCGATACAGGAACGGGAAATTTCGAGTCGTCCAAGAAAATAGTGGAGAAGATGGATACGCCTCTGACCAGGTTAAGAATGTCTACGAGTGAACTCATATGGGGGCTGAGCGGATCTCAGAGAGTGGGGTCGACTTTGCTGGATGGATTTCACTTCGGCTTCCTCGACATCTCTTATACCACAGGACCACAGGCAATACAAGCAATAGCAAGTTTTGCGCTTTGCGTCACCCAAAGCTCCTGAAACTCCAATTGGCAACGTGTTCTGGTACACAGGCGATACAAAGAGTGAAAACAGTGAACACACCTTAAACGCCAGTGCTCAGTGATTGAGGCCGAGTTCTCCGCTGTTTCCGTGGTAGAACATATGCAAAACCAGCACTGGAAGGCGTGTAATTGCCTTCGAAAAGTTGCAAGCTACAAATCCTCCAGCAATACAGCAAGCACCTCCGTGAAAAATTAACAATGCATCGATGGTTGCCAGATGGTCGCGTTCATGTCAAGTTGATGCGTCACCTAAAGGTCAACATCCGAATGAGGAACGTAGCATAACACAGAACTAGAAAAATCACGTACCTAGATGCTCGGTACTAGCAGTTACTGAGGCTGAGCTTTCCGTTAATTTCACTGTTTACGTGCTCCAGACGTGCTCTATAAAAACATGCAAAAGCCGCACCACGTGTAAAAGCCTTCAGGATAATATTAAAACTATCCGGATACACTACAACTTGGAAGTAGCAGTGAGGCACTTCAGTCTTGAAGTAAGCATAATTCCGAAGGGATAGCGTATATTGTCTGCGTAGACAAAGAGTTCGAGCAGTGCTAAGCTGTGTTCCCGTCGCAACGCACTGAATGCGTGTGTGTAACGTGTAACCTCCGCCACGCAAGACCGTGCATGTTGAAGATGAATTGGTGACGGCGCAGAGGGTAAACAAGGTTGCGTTGCTCGCTAGTATCCTTCTTCTCTGAGCACTCAACCAATTGCCATCCTATCCCATCAAGAAGAGGTTCAGAAAAAAAAAAATTCAGAGCGTTCAATTGATGCGAGTAGCTCACCGAGGGCTTCCTTTTTAGCTAACGAAATTGTTCTTCTCTGCTGTATTGGCCATATATTGGAGAGGATAAGGTAATAAATAGGTGGTCGGCAGTAGCCTGGGAGTAGCTTGACAATGAGAGGCCGAGACTCGAGAGCAAGTCCTGTAGGCGCCCAATAAGCGCCAAGCTGCGGGTCTCATACTTCCCATCATGGCTAAAATACGTATTCACGCTCAAAATCCCATTATTCAATTCATTGACCGGTCTGGCTCGCTGAATCCTAGATACAATCCCTCATCTCTCTCGTTGCGCAACCCAGTAAGCTTCCCTCCCATTCCAGCTACAGGTCCAACATCACTACATTTCCTCATTCCTTCCCCTCGTTTCTTCCCCTCCGCGTCTCTTACGGAGAACGGCGAAGTGGACGGTATCAACAATGTCTATCGCGAGCACAAGCAATGTGAGACGCAATTGACATGGAAATGTCGCGATCGACGAAGGTGGTCGGCGGTAGGCTGAGCATGGAGGGGAGGCGAGATATAAGGTAAAGGTAAGTTGTGTACCTCTTCTGACTGAGATTGATTTCACGCTACGTCGACCGTCTAGACAAGTGAGGCGGCTGACGTATGAATTTCGACGAAGGTAGTGATGCGAAGGAGGGAGTGTTGGGACGGAGGGGGCATAAAAACTGTGGTCCGAGACGAAGGGAAGGAGCTTCAATATAGCTCAAACGCTCCCCTATAGTGGGCCATGGCTACACGGAAATCGTGAGCAGGCAGGGAATGCGTATGCGTAGGTGTGTTCGTGTTCGCTAACGGAGGCAGAGGTATTAAGTTGAACGAAGGAGGAATTGCAAGTGTGGAGGTGAAGGGTCGAGCTTCGAATTTTGAGCGAAGTCGATGACGATAGGAGAATCAAGGAGCAGACAAACGCTCCATCTATGTTCGCGTTAGGATAGTACACCGTCTCTCTCTTCAAACTTGAACCTGAGACAAAAGTAGCGTCAGCAGATGAATAACATAACATATCACCTTACAAGCGATACTCACCCCTTGCCCCAACCTAATGCACATGTCCATTCAAGCTCAGCTGAATCTGAACCACCCGCCGCGATCGTTGGGGCAGGGACCATTGTCATCGGGGGCGGCAGAGGACTCAACATTCCCGACGCCGCCGTCGCATCTACAGCTGACTCTCCAGTGCCAGTGTTAGCCGAAGGTCTAAGACACTCCTCCAGCTCTGGAAAATTCTTACAGAGCGCTTCGTTCAAGAACTCCCTATATGACTACTCATCCCCGCATTAGCCCAAAAAAACACACGCAAGACGAATGGAGCTCACCTCAACAGCCTTGATTTTTCCATTCATAAATTGATTCTCGGTCGCGGTTCTTTCGAGCCTTTCCTTAGTTAGTTGCATGGGGTTCTTCGCGTTGTCTATATCGCTCAGAATCTGCATTGAGATCATTGAAGCATGGGCAGGACAGTGGATGCACCAAAAGATATCAGCGAACAAATGTTCTGACCGCATTTGTAGAGGCAGCGAGGGCAACGATAACAGGAAAGGTCATTTGGGTTGGGTTCAAGGCTGCCGCTATCCCAACGTCGGCAATGAACGAAATATCTGAGGAAAAGCCAACACAGGTGTGGTGGTGGTCGGAGAGTGAAAGAGATGTCGATGAGGAGTTTGAGAAGCCGGGTGGCTTGGAGCACCGACAAGAGATGCCGACGAGAGTTGAGATTTTGTGGATACTCGATCCATGGGAGATGAAATAGCACATTGTGATGTCGAGGACTGTTGGAGGGATCATGGAAGGTAGAAGTAGATCTTGGAGTGGAGAAACTGAGGAAATGCAATTAGATTAGGAAGAATTAAAGATATGGACAGTAGAGCTTACCTAGAATCAGTCTGTTCCAAACCTACGCTCCCTGTGTTAGCGCTGCGAGCTACCAACAAGTGCCGACTTCCTCTATCCTATGGCAGCTCAAGTGAAGATTTGATAGATGTTGGGGTAAATATCGGGTACTATGAGAGCAGAGATTTCCTCCCCAATCCCTTGATTGATAAACGAGACGAGGTTTGGACGCGGAGAAGAGGCGGCGTAGATAGGAGGACAGTGGGAGCTGGGAGTTGTCCGGTGGTGTCTTAGGTTGATGCTAAGGAAATGGCCGTGAGCATGCAAATCAGAAAGGAGAAAAAACCGCAATGAACCTTTAAAAATGACTATGCCGTGAGTCGGTCTACATCACACATTCGCCTTCTAAGAGAATCCATTCGACCTATGACCTTCACTGATCCAGTCGCGGCAGATGGGTGTCGAACTTATCCTTCACCCAGACAACGGAGTGACAGTGGCAGCTTCGAGCTCTATCTTCAGAAAAAAAAACGAACGTGTCAGAATATCAGAGCAGCAAGAACAAGTACACGTATAAACATACTACACTCTAAGACAATGTACAGGAAACGGGACCATGAAGCCGCTCGACATCTCGTCTAATCCCGGTGTAACTTGAATCTTTAAAACAATCTCGCAGGATGCTTGCGATGATTACTGTCATCGCACAGGTACCATTGAGGACACGACGAATGGCAGGTCGTATATAACAGTTCCTCCACACCTCCGAGACTCCATAACTGCCGAGCTGCACGCAACGTTCAGGGTACGTGTTTAAGGACTCTCAGTGAGTAGAGCGGAGAATTGAACAGAGTGGCATGGCGTGATGTAAAGAGAGTCGAGGGAGCTTGTTTGTGAAGGCAGCATTGAGATACCTCTCCTTGGTTCGACATGGTTTGAGCTGTACTCAGATGAGTTCTAAATGAAGGGAATAGGTGCTGACAGGGAGGCGAAGATGGGATGCTGATGGGAGTTTCCCGAGCTTGAAGCGGGGAAGTGGTAGATGTAGCTCTAAGCTGAAGTATTATGAGCATACAGAATAGGAAAAATCTTGGTAGCGAACCTTTCAAAGTGTACCAACCAAGAATGCGTGCCACGTTACACAGGCTCACATCGTACAAACCAGCGCCCCCTTTACACTTTCAACTCACGCCCCCAAGTAATCACATTCCTCCGCCTGGGTTTTCTCTGTCTGCTGCTATTAATCCTCAGACTACTAATAATCGGTGCCCAAGCAGCATCAGCGAGGTAGCAAGCAAGACTGTCGGTTTGATAGTGACGCAATTCCAGACGTTTGAGTATGTTCAGGTGGATATATGTCACTAGAAAATTGAATCATATTCATAAGAACGCATATTAGAAAATGAACGAACTTCTAAGGGTAATACCAAGGGATGTATCCTGCACGCCACATCAAGCTGAGAGCAATCCACCCTATTCAATCCGCATGCAAATTTTGGAGTTCCCAAGCGGTGGACAGTGAGCGACAAGCTGTGCATCTTGGAAGGGGGAAGGGCTAAGTGCCGATAGTAACAGCACTTGCAAAAGTCTGTTGTGACACACAGGCCGTGTCGTTCGATACTTGCCAACCATAAATGGTACGAGCAAGCTGTATAAGCAGATGACTGCTCCACCGCACGATCCCCAGATTCCCCACTCGCGCTCGAGCATCTTTCAGGTGACTGACCTCACAGGTTTCCAATTACATAACTTGTAGACTCATTTATTGATCTTATTTGATTATTGTTACTTGAAATTTCTTGTCAATCAGCCCTCCTTCACTTCATGATTGTGAATATGTAGTCTTTAGCCTATGACAGTACTCTGAGTCGCAGACTCGCAGCCCAAAGACCTTGCCACCGGCATCTGCCGGCCTCCATATTGATCCGCGTTACATACACCTTTACAACACCTCTGATCATCTGGCCTGCCAAGTGATCATCGATAATCAGTCTTCTATGTACAGCCTACCATGTACTACTATAAAAACAGGAAGGGGTACCACGATGGACAGATTCTACTTTTTCCCATTCTCCCACAATAAACTCTGAGAGTGACCTTGAAAGCAACAGCAGGTATGTGTGCCTATATTTGAGTGACTAAAGATGGCAAGACTGATAGGTTATTACCAATAGAAACCAATTGCATCAGACACTTCCAAGTGTAAATTTCTTGGCTATGAGTCAACCCAGGTAATGCTAGGTGACTTGTCTATCAAAATAGTGCATTAAGAAGTTCTAGGGCTGGATTTTTCAATCAGAGCTCCAATGTTACTATTAGTGGTGGCCAGTTCACTGCTATTGGAGGGGATTACTACATGACAGTAAATGGTAAGTAAACCAGAGTATATGAGTACTATATATGAGAATTGAATGTATTTGTGCATTATCTTAGCTGCTGACCCAAAGTCTGACATCATACAATGGTTAAAAGCACCTAATTCACAAAGGAACTTTAGATTGGCAAGTGACAAGAAGGAGAAGCATACTGGTACTTGGCTTCTTGAAGATGAAAGATTTATTCAGTGGAAAGAGGGAGGTAAATTATTGTGGTTGCAGGGAAAGGGTAAGCCATTTACCCAACTAGGTCCTACCATATATCTGATTGTAATAAAGCTGGTGCTGGAAAGACATTCTTGTGGTAAGAGCATTTTACAAATACTTTATAGTTTAGAACCCAGCATTTAAGTACTACTTCTAGTACTACAATCATTGAGAAGCTTCAGCAAGATAGAAAGTCAACTCAGCTCTTATTTCCAATCTATCACTACTTTGACTCAAGAGACAAGCTGAAGCAAGATTATCGAGGCATGACTTCATCTCTGTTGGCCCAGGTAGTGCTGCACTTGAAGGAGATTCCTTCTGAAGTGCAAAATTTATATAAAGAATGCAATGGCCAAGTGGAACTCACTCTGGATGAGATAGATGGGATCCTTTTTCAACTATTGAAGTCTTGGTCATCTGAGAAACCTGTATACATTATCCTGGATGCCATGGATGAATGTGAGGAGAGAGCACAGGCTAAGACTACCACACTCATTCAAAATCTTCTTGGTCTGGACAAGGTCTACTTTTTGGTGACTAGTCGCCACTCTCCAAGGGCAGACATTGTCAGCAGTGCAATAATCATTCAGCTGCATGCTGAAACCATCAAAGCAGATATTGCTATCTTTGTAGATGCCTCTATTCCACTACTAGAACTCAATTCTGATCTAGTGAGTGAGGTGAAGGAACACTTGATAAATGGGGCAGATGGCCAGTAAGTTTTCAAGTTCATCTATTACCAGTATTGAATCAAGTGAATGAATTTAATTCAGGTTCAGATGGGTGGATTGTCAAATTGCCACACTTATGGAATGTGGAACACTACCAGAAATGAAACAAACTCTGAAGACACTTCCACATACACTGGAGAAGACATATTCTGAGAAGCTCCAGAGCATCAGTGAGAAGGGTAGAGATTGTGCAAAGCTTATCCTTCAGTGGCTTACATGTGCTTCAAGACCCTTGATGCTTAAGGAGTTACAGGAGATTTTAGCAGTTGACTTGAGCAACTCTTCATTCCAGTCTAATCATCGAGATCTAGGTCTTAGGAGAAGGCTTCATAAGATTATTGATACATTATTTGTGACTGCAGCACAAGATGTTGTACAGCTTGCCCATCATTCTGTGAAGGAATTCCTAATCATTCAGTGTATAAAATCTGAAGCCACTGCATTCTTTCATATTGATGAGCAATTGGCACATAGTGTTATTGCCCACACATGCATGATCTATCTTCTGCACTGTGGCAGGGATGCAGATTCTCATTTAAGGAGGTCTATARATRAGAAYRAGTATCCATTGGCTATGTATGCAGCAAGATACTGGACTGATCATGGAAGGTCTTTGAAAGATACAGACCAGAGTGCAATTGAATGTGGATTGGAGCTTCTAGATTGCAGAAAGCCTATCTTTCTTTACTGGCTGAAGCTGCACAATCCAGATCAACCATGGCATGGAAGAGATGGAAGTTTAATCTTAGAAAAGGTTGGAAAAGCCTTGTACTATGTGGCACTAATGGGACTTATTGCTATAATGAGAGAGTTGATTGAGAGGAACAATGTGAAGGTCTGCAAAGAGGAAGGTGTGAATGCTCATGGTGGTCACTATGGAAATGCTCCCCAGGCTGCTGTACAGTCTGGAAATGAGGCAATTGGACAGCTTCTCTCCTCAGGTGAAGATGTCAATGCTCAGGGTGGTGGATATGGAAATGCTCTCCAGGCTGCTGCTAGATTAGGAAATGAGGCAATTGTGAAGCTTCTTCTCTCCTCARGTGCAGATRTSAATGYTCAGGGTGGKRKMTATRGAAATGCTCTCCAGGCTGCTGCTSASTMTGGAAATGWGGCARTTGTGMARCTYCTTCTCTCCTCAGGTKCAGATGTSAATGCYCAGGGTRGYKRWTWTRGAAATGCTCTCCAGGCTGCTGCWMASTCTGRAAATGWGGCARTTGTGCARCTYCTTCTCTCCTCAGGTGCAGATGTGAATGCTCAGGGTGGTKRGTATGGAAATGCTCTCCAGGCTGCTGCAAAGTCTGGAAATGAGGCAGTTGTGCAGCTCCTTCTCTCCTCAGGTGCAGATCCAAATACTCAGGATAGTGATCAAGAGGAGGAAGATGAGTCAGTGTCAGATTGGGAGGACAAGGACCAGTGTCCAAATGTCTTTGAAAAGGTTTCTAGTTCACTCAAATTCCTCCTAGGAGGGTCCTAGGGTTGCTCTGCTCGATCTAGTACACTAGTTCTCACAAACTAGGGCCAGACTCAATCTATCAGAAGTGTTCCCACAGTGTTATCACATGTAAAGATGCTCAAGGCTCTCCATTGTTGCATACAGTACTTGCTTAGGTCCCTAGGATAGCTATGTCTGTGATATATATACCCCAGAGCATAAAATGTCTGAGATAGGTAAGATGGAGTTGGGTGTGTGACAAAATAAATAACAGAAAGACAAGATATAGGTATTTTTGGTATTTTGTATGTATATTTCAGTGAGTTGGGTAGTGATAATCCTTTCTAGGAAGTCCAAGAGTACAAGAAATGGGTATAGTGGTCACTAGATGTGACTGGTATATTTTATTTGAGTCGTTATCAAGGCACTGCACATGACACAGTGCCCTAGGAGGTTCCTCATGATTCTGAAACAGTGTACGCGTCAGCCCTAGGCACATAGAGTACCCTGTGAGTCCAGTACAGCTATCTAGCATGTGCTATCTCTTCTAGGCAGCCAATACCATCACTGGTATTCTGCATTTGACATCATTCTGCTACACAGGGTATTCTAGGAGGCATATCCATTGCTGGAAACCCCTGGAGAACATGTGGTGTGGTACTAGATCATCTGATTTTCATTTATCATATCTCAGATCAATTGTTTCCTCAGCTTTGACCATCCATGATCTTGGATCTCGTCTCTAGGAGGGTTCGTCTCTGGCAACTCAACTCTAAATCTCTATCCCCATTGGTAATAAGGTCCCTAGGCATCAGCAAACTGAGGACTTCATGTCTACAGACATCCTAGCAGTGTCCACATAGCCCTAGGGCACATGATTGGTCCGTCAGCTCAGAGGGCAGGGTGTCAGTACACTGTGGACTTCACATCAATGGAGGTCCAAGCAGTGTCTACATAGGTTATATAAGCAGTTATTCAGGCTCTAGCACAGTGCAACAGTGGTATCACATATAGTTATCCTTCCAATGTCCTGTGGATTGCAAAAGACATTCCTAGGAGCTTCTAGAAGATGGGTAGCAGTGCCAAGAGGGTGGGTCTGACCAAACCAAAGGTGCTAGCAGCTGGTAGTTACATCTTCTTCAGCTCTAGAACTGTATTGGTCACAATAACTAGATATACCATCGAATATCATAGTCATTCTACACTTTGGTTACTTCTAGAAGTGTCTTAGGCTTTAGCTAGCCATGTGGAAGCACACTAGCTCTCATTTCCCAATGGTTTCAGACACAAAATATGACAAAGTCAATGTCTAGAGGGCTGAATGCT
>RCHF01004596.1:0-12343 GCA_003987895.1 Neonothopanus nambi | reverse complement strand
AAAGGACCTATTGTGTAAATAACAAACCAAAAAAAAAAAAACAAAAAATCACCCTCTCACTCATCATAGCAGCAATAGTCAACCTCTTCATACCGATCAGTTTTGTCGACGGTTTCTTATGAGGGGGTTTCCTGCGTGCGTTAGCCTAGGTGTGAGCGGGGTTACTTGACAGAAGGAAAGGCAGGAAGGAAGGAAGGAAGGGAGAGTGAGTTGCGTACCTGGATGATATCTACATCAATTGCACCTCCAGCTACACCCGGCATTCGACTGGTTAGAAGTAAATGAGCGCGTTCGGCCTGGTTACATCCACATCTCTAAGCAAGCAAGCACAGAGGAAGGCAGTAAGGAAAGCGACATACAAGCCTTGAAATAATCCAACGCCTAGAAACAATTAATTAATCGTAGGTGAAGCTTCTGGGAGGATACTAGACAGAGAGAAGTAGGATACGGGGAGGGATTGATGTTGAACGCCGAGCGGGGTCGTACTTATTGGAGGAGCCTGGCGATCAACATCGATGAGATAAAACGTAGAACATACAACATCAGCAAAACCTGGGTGGGCTGTGGGGCTCTAGACAGTTCTATACAGGTCCCCACAGGGCTACAGTACTCACAGAACACCTATAAGCTTCACAGAGCTGGAGAGAAGCATATGGATACTGTAGGGTACTGTACAGATCTATATAGATATAAGTTGTGCCTGTATAGTCCTGTACAAACACACACATCATCTATACAGTTCTGTACAGACACAAGTGCCATCTATACAAAATTGTACAGAATTATATAGATTAGTGGTCACTTGCACGAGAGGCTAGTACCTACTACATATTAAAAGAAATTCATACAGCAACTGCATTGTTATAAAAAATACTGGTTTTCATTTACTGTGTAGAATACTCAAACAGTTATATATATTACTACTGTCCCTTTCACCAATATCACCTCTCATTACCACCAGCTAACCATAATGCTCGTCAACATATGCAGATAATAGAACCTGCCAGATAAGGTTAGCTCACTGACATGGTTGAAGCTAATATGGACATACAGTATCTTTCCTCAAGGCCAACTCATGTTGTTATTGCTACAGAAACTAGCTTGTGTAGTAATCTGGAGTGATGAGTTCAGTGAGGTTTGACATGCAGAACTAGAAATAAACACACACCTTGTGATCCCAGTCATACAGCATGCTCATGAGCAAATTGCAATAGGTGTCCTTCTGTGTGTCTGAAAATAGTGAGCAAAGAGATAGTGGCCTAGAGAAGGTGTTACACATAAGTTATGATTTAGGATTATGAAAAAAGGAAAATATAGGACGTACTCATTTTGAAGCTAGGAGATTCAATATTCATCTGAAAAGACCCATATTAGATACATAACAATATAAACAATGAGACAGAAATACATACACACATTAAGTGGTAGAGGTCTAAGGTAGGGAAGAGAAGGAACAAGAGCTGAAGTTGATGGTCATTGACAACGTTGATGATGTTGAAGAACCGTGAGAGACTACAAATTTGTAGTCTTCTCAGATGTTCCCAGTGTGAAGGAAGTCATGCACTCAGGCTTCCCTTTTGGGAAAAAGTTCCACTACAAGGGACTTTTGTCCAAATATGGCAACTTGGAGACATCTAGAAATTTTATCTAAAAAGACAGAAATTAGATGCATAACAATGCAAAAAATAAAGACAGAATGAGAGCTTCACATACACATATAAAGAGCTCATGAGAGACTAAGAGCTTGTAGTCACCTTGGGTGTTGCTAGTGTGTGAAGGCAGTCACGCACTTGGCCTTCCTTTTTGGGAAGAAATTCCCCTACAGTGGACATTTGTCTGAATATAGTAATCCAAAAAGCGTGACAAAACTCTAACTATGGCTGCCACAGCAGCATCTTCTATACCTGTCTCTATATTAAACTATGTAGAACTCACCTGAAACTGTATATAACTATGTAGAATTCACCTAACACTGTATTAGGTTACTAATACTTAGTGAAACTTGACCAAGCTGTGCAAAATTCACCTGACACTATATTACACTATACATATTTAGTCAAACTTGATCGAGCTGTGTTGATCTGTAGAAATCTGTATGGTGCTCCACAGACCTGGATAGGTCCTCAAGTTTCATATAGGCTTTTACATGTATCTACAATTCTCAATTTACTGTGAGTCCCTTTTCTATCTGTGGACCAAAAATCAGGGTTTGCTGATGAACAACTCGGAGGTGAATCAGAATAGGGAGGATAGCCAGAGAGAGGGGGGAAGTGGTATAAATACCTTTTTACACCTCTTCGCCAGTCTCAGCGCGAGGCGGCCCGAGTGCTGCTGGAGGTTCAGAAACCACAGAGGAGCCACCTAAGCCGGGAATAGCATCGTCATTGTCATCCGTCCGGGGGCCAGACACAGTCTATCTGACTCGGAGGAGACTCTCTGGAAACGCTAAGTATTTGTATGATAGCGGGCTTTCGCTGTTTCGTCGTCTGCTCTATGTAGACCAATGATCATTGAAGTGATCGTGAGTCCCCAAATATTTCTGTTAGAGTTACTAATCTTCGCTACTTTGCTGTCCGAATAATCACTATAACAGCTTAGGCTCCTTTTTGCGTAGTGACTGTTCCTCCGGGCCTCCTGAGCCTCACGCAGCACGCCTTCCAATACGGTCTTTCAGCGTGTTGTGATTCTGATAAAGAAAAGCTTGAGTCCTCAAGTATAAAAGCATCAACTCAACACACCTTTTTACCCTTTCCCTTTCCCTTTCCGATCTCAGGCTTCCTCTTCCGAGTCAACTTGAAACCATCGACGTCTTCATCAAGCATCATTGAAGGTGGCTCGGCTTGTTTGGCTTGACCTTTTTGCCTCCGAGTCATCCTTGCTCTTGAAAGTTGAGGGGGACAGTGAGAAAACGTAGTTGGTTTCTTCAGTAGATGGGTTAGCTGGTTCAACCGACTGGGTCTTCAATGAAGATGAACGGAGCAAATACAATGCTATCGCAGAAACACTAAATACAGCCAATCGAAGGCTGTATTAGATGTATTGTAGCAAATAACGGAGAACGACTCGGAGTTTCTAATTCATGGTTGAATGTAAGAAATACAGTACAAGTGTAAGTCTGAGGGAAACACACCTCAGGCTCTAAAGAGTAGACTTTGAATCCTTCATATTCTCAGCTCAGCTTCCTTCTGGGACAATAGAAGAAGTGCGAGCCTACCGCTGGTTTCGCTGGGTAAAGAGAAGCTGGGTTCCTCGTTACTCGTAGATCCTGGAGTGATTGCTACTCAAGTACTCAAGGTTGAGCTACTTGGCATAATTCACTCCCAATACTCTCAGATCCTCAAACTCAGCGAAAAAAGACTTCAAAAAACTGAACTGTCGACAAATCGGAGAGAGGCGAGTTCAAAAACGAGAATGTAAATGTCAATGATTGCGAGCGTTGCAGTGTTCTCCCTGAAGGCCTTAATTACGAAGTCATCATGTATGAAGGCTTCATGAAGGCCTAAGGGGTTAAATTAAGGGCATTAGCTAAGGCCTTAAGCTGAAATTTCTCTTGGCTTCTCAGCAAAATTTTTTTGCCTCATCAGCATCCTCAACCCAGGTTTTATATACCTTTTGAGTTCTGTCTTGAAAGTGCTGGACATAGGCTTTACAATAGGACACAAAAGGGCTGTTATTTTGCTTCTCTCCTCTATGTAAGTATTCCCAGAATGGGTTTGTTTTAGATGACATCGTCTGAATCAAAGTAAAAGCGGATTATGATTATTGAGCTATGATACCTACTGTGACTATAAAAATTTCGTTCAGTTGTGGTATGACTTGTAGGTCCCACCTTCATTGCATCCAAGCCATTAAGGCCTTCATTAAGGCCTTGTGATTTCACTGAAAATCCTGAAGGCTTAAGTTAAGGCCTTCATAAGCCTTAACAAACTTAAGGGCTTAGGCCTTCGGGAGAACACTGGAGCGTCGAGCAATTACTGGGAAAGTCGCGCGTTAGCGCCCAGTCAGCCTTTGTTTGTCTTTGTTTGTTTTGTTACATTCGCCCGGGCCGTTGGCATGCGAGCTCGTCGCCTTTGCCGGCGAGCAGCTCATTCATCTTCGATTCGATTTCTCTATAAGTCATGCATTCTATTCCTTACATCTGAACGCACATACGTTCCAATTCTCGTGGCGCATATTGGAATTTTTGAATGCCTTTTTTCTCTGAGAAAGGTGAGAGTTAGGCCAGAAGCTAGCTGCTCAAGGGGGCTTGTCGGGTATCGTTGGTTGCTGCAGGTGCGTATTGTATATATTGAAATACTTACCCTTGTTTTATGCACTCATGCCAGCCATTTCAGTGTCCTGAGCCATAGGAATAGATGCATATCCACAGTGCTTGCCTTGGACCTCCCGCACGACAACGAGACATCTAGTGGCCAAAGTAATCGTATGCTCTGCACACAATGCTTCCGGGATGCGCCTCGAGATCAAAACGGACGCCGAAATCTTCCAGCTCGCAAAAAGTGCAAGAGCTGTACTCTCAGCCGCGTCAAGTCAGTATTTCAGGCCACGAATGGCACACGGTGATCTGGCATTGGTGGAGAGACTATTGGACTTCAAGAGACGTTACTCTCCATAACCTGATATTCAGAATTCTATAGTAGTACAAGTTGCTATGAATCCGATATTTCTTTAACTGCAGTAGCAGTCAAGCTCGGATTAAGCATTGTCCTGCGCTATCCGGAGTGCGAAGCGAGCAACTCTGCCGTGCAAGCGGGTTCCGGATTATTGATAGTATGCGACGCGATGCAATGAGAGGCTCAGAGAAGTGAAGGTGGCGCAGAGAGCTTAACAACGGTAAATAATGTTCGTTTATAGCGAGCGCACAAAGTCCACCTTTCCCTCTCACCACCATGTCCGACTCGGAAAAAACACCTGATTTCAGATCTCGTTTCCCCTCGCTGTCTCCTTTCACAGATTCGGACTTGGATTTATCAATAAATGTTCAGGATGGATTGAGTGAGTCAGATTTGAAAGCATGCAAGTATCTCATTTTTTTGGTTGCATTATACTAACCCTGAGCTTCAGTAATAGAGGAACGGGATGATAGATGGTATGCGTGGTATCTCAGGAAGGAGGATCACGAGGAGGCGGTAAAACAAGTTATGAAAGATAGAGATGCGGCTGAGCAGGAATGGAGGGCTCAAAGGGATCAGCGGAGGAAAGCGGCAGCGGATGAAGCAAGTAGAAAAGAGCTCACCACAATGTCCGACTCGGAAACAATACCTTATTTCAGATCTCGTTTCCCCTCGCCGCCTCCTTTCACAGAACCGGAACCGAATTTGGTATTAGATGAGGATGGATTGAGCGAGTCAGATTTGGAAGCATGTAAGTATCTCATTTTTTGGTGGCATTTTGCTAACCCTTAGCTTCAGTACAAAATGAGCGGCTTTGTGTATGGGGGGCGTGGTATGACAGGAACGAGGAGCATAAGGAGGCGGTAAAACAAGTTACGAAAGATAGAGATGCGGCTGAGCAGGAATGGCGGTCGAAAAGGGATCAGCGGAGGAAAGCGGCAGCGGAAGAAGCAAATAGAAAAGAGCTCACCACAATGTCCGACTTGGAAACAACACCTGATTTCAGGTCTCGTTTCCCCTCGTTGCCTCCTTTCATAGAACCGGAACCGGATTGGAAACAAGCTCGTGAGTGGTGCGCATGGTATCGCAGGAGCGAGGATCATAAGGAGGCGGTAAAACAAGTTAAGAAAGATAGAGATACGGCTGAGCAGGAATGGAGGTCGGAAAGGGATCAGCAGAGGAAAGTGGCAGCGGATGAAGCAAATAGAAAAGAGGATGTGGATCAGGCGAAAAAGAGAAGAAGTGAAACAAGCGAAAAAGAAAAAAAGGGCGGAACAAGCGAAGAAGGGCAAGCAATCGGAACAAATGAAGAAGAGAATGGAGGAGGCTGTTGAGGAGGCCGCTAAAAAGGTAGCAACTGCTCCTGAGAAAGTATCAATTAAAGAGGAGGCGAGGTCGGAGGCATATCTGGGGTCAGATAGCGAGTCGGACAACCTTGGAGCAAGAACGACAGTGGACGCCTTTGCAAAGGTAGCAAGGGGTGCAATGCTATCGGAAGGAGAGCATACATCGGTCCGTCCGTCAGTCGACCTGGGCAAGGTCAGTTTTCATCTTGGTTACCAGTATTATTAGTAGGCTGACCTGTATGGGAAAGGGAAAGGGGAAGGAGAAGGAGAAGGAGAAGGGGAAGGAGAAGGAGAAGGAGAAGGGGAAGGAGAAGGAGAAGGAGAAGGAGAAGGAGAAGGGGAAGGAGAAGGAGAAGGAGAAGGAGAAGGGGAAGGGGAAGGGGAAGGAGAAGGAGAAGGAGAAGGAAACGGCTGCTGGCCGTCAGGGCTCCGATTTGGAAACATTGACAACGTCATTAAAGCGTCCTCTAGATGAAGGGGACAGTGAAGTAGAGACGAGATATCCTAAAAGAATTCGATCTTCCAAAACCATGGTCAGTACGTTTAATACCAAGTCCTCTCTTGTTACTCACAATTTCAACAGTTGTACTGGTCTGATGAGGAGGCCGATGATAACGAGGCGAGCGATCCTGAGCCGACAGTCAAGAAGGGTAAAAGAGCTCCAGAGCCGATTGTCAAGAAGGGCAAAAAAGCTCCAGTGCCGATTGTCGACACAGCTGAACGGAGAATCACAGGCACGGCTGAGGCGACGAACGATGGCTGTGAGGGGTGCAGGGCTGCAAATGTCCTATGCGTCAAAACAACGCCTGCACATGGTAGTCGGCCACGTAGAGCTTGTGTTCGGTGCCACAGAAGAAAGAAGAAGTGTTCATTTGAATGGAGCAGGACATCCGACGCGACAGCTGGCCTTGCATCTCTGAACGGCGCAGTGCTTAATATAAATCAGAAAATCAAGGAGCTCGACGAGGCAAAGGGAGCAATGTTTGCGCTTTCGGCTCACTTCGTCACCGGCTGTATCCAAGACGCCGCGGCCGTTCAACTGTTTGGTAGTGACTGTCGGCACTTTGATACCAAGTTGGACATGTGGAATGCTTTAGAGAAGAGAAACCTCGCAGCCCTGCAGCAGCTCAAGTCTGATTTGGAAGATCCTACCAATGTTAACTGGACCTCGTTAATGGATTCTCTATCTGACCGTTCCTCCGTCTTCCTTGACGAGCTCAAGGCTCTAATGGAGAAGGATCAAACGAGGTAGCGGGATGGATGTTTAACAGCATCTCTTTTTCTTTTTGTCTTACTTTTGAAGTTTGTGTGTTATTGGACAGAGTATCAAATACGTATACATATGTACAGATGAATGTAATGCATATATCCCACTTGATTGTCTGTCTGTTCCCCAATAGCAACTGCACGATTCAGACGAGAGCCTTCTGCGACAGCTACAAGTGATGAATACCACTAGCTTCAAAAACGCAAGTGATTTTCCGTAAATTCTACGTGTTCCATGGTCGTAAAAACTGGAACAGTACGAGCGGCACTGTACAGCTGATGAAAACTCAACTCATGATTAACGAAAAGTAAGAAACAGCCTGATCAGCATTACTCCAAGCTGTGTGTAAAGTACAAGGAGAACGTTATCACCTCCAAGAATATGTACCATAAATTATAACGAAACGAAAGGAAAGTAAGAAAGAAAGAGTAAATCAAGAAAATAAACTTCATATACTAGTTCACTCCGGAGTACATATACACCGCTTCACGCTACTATCTCCCATAGCCCACATCAACCACATAACACAGAATGCGGCGCACGCAGCCCCCCGTTCATCCCCGTCCACCCAAAGACCGAGGCGACTCACTAACAACGCTCATCCCATACTCCGTCCCATACTCACTCAACAAACTCAGCTGTGGTGCTTCCGAGTCCTCAACTCTCCCTAGTAGAGGCGCGCGTTCGTCTGTGCGAACACCCAGTACCATTCCCCCTCCTCCAACACAAGCATCTCCAACTCCAAGTCATAACGCGGCTTACGCGGCGCGCGCTCATCGTCTACCCAAAGACCTAGGCGACTCACTAACAACACTCGTCCCATACTCGGTCCCATACTCACTCAACGGACTCAGCTGTGATGATTCCGAGTCCTCCACCCTTCCTAGTAGAGGCGCGCGTTCGTCCGTACCAACACCCGGTACGACTGCAGAGGTAGGCACGGCGCCGAAACTAGTAGGTATAGCGCCGCCGCCGAAGCTACTGTGTCGACTGTGACTGTGCGTCCGACTCTGAGAACGACCGAAGCCGTTTTGTTGGAGGGGGGAGGATAAACCGTTGGCGATTGTGGAGGTGTAAGAGGATATTGAGTCGCGTCTGCGTTCGCGTTCGACGATTCTGTTGGTATGGGAGGGAGGCGAAGGGAAAGAAAAGGGAAAAGGCGAAGGGAAGGAAAAGGGAAAAGGCAAAGGGAAGGAAAAGGAAAGGTGAATGCGTGAGCAAGGGACCGATTGTGTAAATAACAAACCAAAAACTCACCCTCTCATCATAGCAGCAGTAGTCAGCCTCTTCGCACGTCTCTTACTAACATTATCTTCGTACCGATCCGTTTCATCGACGATTTCCTCCGAAAGAATTTCCTGCATGCGTCAGGTTAGGGACATAGGTGTAAGCGGGGTGACTTGACGGAAGGAAAGGAGGGAAGGAAGGAAGAGTTGCATACCTCGATGATATCTTCAAGCGTGACTACACCAATCGCACCCCCAGCGACACCCGGCGTTCGACTAATCAACAATAAATGTGCGCGTCCGGTTTGGCTACGGGAAAACGCAGGGTAAGCAAAACCTTGCTCACTCTAAGGAAGGAGGAAGGAAGGAGGAAGGAAGGAAAGCGACATACAAATAATCCAACGCCTGAAAACAATTAATCGTAGGCGGTGCTTCTGGGAGGATAGATAGTGGGAAGTGGGATACAGGAAGCGATTGTGCGGGGTCGTATTGAAGGAGCTGCGATAAACATCGATAAGATCAGGAGAATGCGATGAACGAGATGAATAGGGATAGGGAGGATAACATGGGAAGGCAGTGTAAATACATACCTTTTTAATCAAGAGTAACCCGACGAATGCGAGGGGGTTTCCGGGGTCGTGTACTGGGAATCGAGAGTAGCCGCTTGATAATCTGGTGTATATGCCATGCCTTCGAGTCAGTACGGCACAACAAGTGAAGAGGAAGGGTACGCATACGCACATAGCATCCAACGTCTTATGATCCAAAATCGTATCAGAGCTAAGTTTCACCACATCCTACAACGACTCAAAGATCAGTTGCACATTCCCCATATCAGCCTGCACTTATCCCCCCACTCACCTTCATAGGCGTCATAATAGCCTCAGCCCTCTTATTATTCAACTCCAACACACCATTAAGAATACTAATCTCATCATCTCTAAGAGGTTCCTCCCCGGTACGATGAAACTGTAAAAACGACTTGAGCTCCGCCTTTTTATATGTATGCGTCTCGTTCGCTCCGAGGACCCAATCGAGGAGTTTGGCTATGGGCCAGGCGATGGGGGCTAGCAAGTCAAGGGGTAAGGGGGAGGTGGAAGATGGAAGGTTTGCTAAGCGTGCGTACCCATGACCCACATCAGGCAGAGAACTAATGGAGCGCATGTTGCGCCGATAGAAAGACCGTAGCGGACGCTGACGGCTTGGGGGATGATTCTGGATGCTAGGTGAGTTATAAGGTAGAACTAGCGAAAGGGAGAAACGTACTCTCTATTCCAAGACAAGTCAAGAACGAACGTCATGAGTTCACGAAGTTGTTTCATCTGATTGAGATACATACCCGAAAATGACTAGTACGATTCGTGTCAGATATAGTCATGCACGCATAGATAGATACTCGGAAGGTACTCACCAATAGCAGTCGTCGATATAGCTATTGCTGCTACCCCACCGCCTATCTGACAACGAATTGGATTGGTTAAAGGTGGAGAGGACTGTACAGTAAGGACTTACAGCGCTATCCAAGAAAATGGGTAAACTTTCGTTGATGATCTGTGTAAAGCAACCGAGAGAAAATGTTGCGATGAGTTTCATGGTAAACTTAGGAGGGGGATGGAGGAGGACGAACCACGTTGCCTAATAGGAGGACCTGGTTGAATCAAGAATTAACAATTGGAATGTCAAAGAAGCTGGTATATGGCTTACCACTAAAACCCAATGACGTCCTCTTTGCATTAACGAAAGTACTAACAACGATAACAGCTCCAGTCAGTGGCACCCCTAGAGGACACGACACGAAACAACACACCCTTCTTAGCATTCTGCTTCTCCTTTTGTGAATCTGAGGATGCAGCTAAAACGCGTAGATGTAGCTCGTCGAGACCCATCAGACCAAGCGTCAATCTACCAAACACAAACAGATCACATATTAGATTAGGACAACCCGCAACCCAATTCCATGCATGATGACATGACATTGGATATGGAATGATGGACTCGGAACTCACCCTGCGAATACACCCCCGGCAAGGACCAGAACCATACTTATCATAAGCTTCCACCAAAACTCCGGCGAGCCATACTCTGGTACGTCCTCTCTTGTGTTGGTGTTGTCAAATCCATCATGGATATTGGCCCCGACACCGTACGAAGCAGCAAACAACTTGAAAGGAACAGCGAGGACATGTCGAGCGAGAAAAGGGAGAAGAATAGTCGACTTCATACAAGAAATTTTTAATGAAATGAGCGTGCGCTGTATAGAACCAGTTGAGGATTTGAATGATGGGTTTTAAGAAGAAGAAGGAAAAAAAACAAAACCCAAAAAACGGAGAGGTAAAACGGCAAGAAAAGTGATCGGCCAAATGGCAAAATGTCGCAGTTTGACTTTGGGCGGCCCCTTGAGTTTCCGATTTCCCAGTTCAATCGGTGCGGTGCCGATGTCCCAGTGCCTGCCGGTGCCGATTTATCCGACTTCGGAACCAAATATGGATATCATGCCCCGGTCGGTCGCGATCGAGGACTGCGAGACGGCCAAAGCTGGATATATATCTCTTGTGCGCGCAGCAGTTTTTGTTGGTGCGCGACGTAGTACTTTTCAGTGCGACCTTTGCTATGTTGAACATTCTCATTCTGTGCCAAGCCTGGCAAGCCAGCCTGTTATTATGTCAAAGTCACGGTGCACGTCTAACGCCGAATCGCAGAAAGCGCTCAAGAATCAAGATAAACGCGAAAAGTGCTCATGCTCAAGATAAGATACGTGGTAGTGTTCGGAAAATATTGATTGTCCTTTAAAAATCTCGCAATACTTGAAAGGGAGAAGGACAGAAAGAGGCAAACAAAGCTGAAAGGCCACAAGTCCCATTGTGCCACCGCTGCCGCTGCCACTATGAGGACAAAGCTAAGGATTATATAAAGCTGGAACCACTGAACACAGGGATAACGCATAACTTGAATCACAACCACCATGAGCCACGACCTCAGAGACAGACGCGACAGCTGTGGCAAAAATCCCTCTGTTACTGGAGAATCTCCAAAGGAATCAAGTGACAAGTCGAAGATTCCAGTACCGGCCGACCCGTCCGAAGACTTGGAACGCAAGGTCAAAGATAAGACCACCGAGAGCCTGAGAGGAGAAGAAGGTTCTGGAGAATGCGTGAGTTATTGATGTTTCGTGAAAGAAAGCAACCACTGACCAACGTGGTACTCAAATGGGATATATAGATGAACCAGAAACGGCCCGGGAATCGTGAACAGTCTGAAGTTGACTTGGATTCAGATGGGCTGTCGGAGTATCACAGTTGTGTCGAGGTTGAAGATGATGATAATAAACCCAAGAGCGATGTAGTTTGCGCGAAGGTACCCACAGCGGAGGTCAAGTCGAGCGCCGGCTTGGTAGAGCCACTTCCCAAGTTCCTCGCTCCTACTTCGACGACAGTCCCGACTCGTAAAGAATCCGCTTCCAAGTCGAGCGTAGAGCCATTTTCCGAGTGCTCCGCTGCTGCTTCGACGACAGTCCCGACTCGTAACGAATCCGCCACCGCTACCCCTTTCATTAAAACTGATCTTTCAACCTCCCACAACAAGAAGAGTGGCGCCACTCAGCCCTTCTCATATACATCTCCCATCACTAGCCCTTCATCCGAGTCCTACTCTCCTTTTTCATACGGGTCCAAGTTTTCCCTCTCCAGCTCTTCTCCTCTCACCCACAAATCCTACGTGCCTACGGCGGAAGCCAAGTTGGGCTCTAGCTTGGTATCGCCGAAGCCCTTCGCCTTTTCTTCGACGGCAGTCCCAACTCGTAGCGAATCCGCCTCCGCCACTGCCACCCCTTTCATGAATAATTTATCAACCACCCATGACAAGAGCAGCACTCAGCCCTTTTCGTTTGCATCT
>RCHF01004595.1:0-17328 GCA_003987895.1 Neonothopanus nambi | reverse complement strand
AATGTCGATCGTGACTAGGGTGCTGCTCAATTAGAATTTCGCGATAGGTTCTACTTGAACAACTTACGCCCAGGGTCTGAATTCGAGTAAGCTCCTGGGAAGGTCACGAGCTCAGCAGCCGTTGGGGCCAAGGAACCTCCACCCGTGATATCGATTTGAGCACATTCCGGGTAGAGTTGCTGCGAATTTCAGTCAACGGACGTTTGCTATGATGTCGTGGCGCTCAGTACTCACCGCAGGCAACGAATGAAGTGCGATAGTCTCAAACCGAATGAGGTAGCTACCGCTCGGAACAGTGGAGGGTATCGTAGTTGTCCAGGAGGAGTTTTGTTGGATCATGAGACCATCACCCCAAAAACCATCGAAGACGGTGCCATTGATCAAGCCTGACTGGTCGATTTTGAACTGAAAAGATATCTTTAATTCTCTCATAGCTTTGTCAACACGGAAAGGAAAGCATACCCATTTCAGAGAAGTAGCGTCGACTCCGGTACACGTTGAACCGGGGCACTCCGCGAGGTAGACTAACTAGAAAGCAAGGCATCAGAACACGAATTATGTGGCATCAGAGAAGTGTTAGGAAAAGCACCATTGGTCCGTACGGATGCGGCCAAACTTGATTCCAGTAAGCCGTGATTTCTGAGCCAGCAGCAACTGTAGCAGTGAGCTGAAGAGGCGGAGAAGTTCCGTCGTCATTACATGCGAGCGTAGGATCCGTCGCATCCTGAATTGGATTGCTAAAGAAGACGTCGGTGAATTTAGCGTTGATTAGACGGACTAAATGCAAAACCTACTAGCTGTACCACGGACGTATAATAGAAGACTGTCCAGTAGGGGAATTGTAAGGTTGCCAACCGTTGTACCAGTTTCCTGCGTTGGAGATGGCGAGTACTCCACCGTGAGCCAGGACCATTGGTACGCTCATGAGCGCAAGAGCAATAAATTGAGCCAGCATCTTAATTTCCGAGTTGTATTCAAGAGTGTCGTTCCAGGTATCGGATTTGCTGAATTTATATGTTTCGGTACCGGGGCGAAGTAGAGTTAAATGACATAGCAAGCTTCGCAGAGGTGACACGAGACCTCACGAGGCATAGTCAATGCAGGTACCCTCAACAGGAGGTCTCGAAGAGAGCTGGTGTGCTACAGCAAGACCAGGCTGGATAGAATACCTCGCCAAAATATCGCGGTCTTGGCATCCCTTGGCAAACTGTGGCTGACCTGCTACACGACTGATTAGAGCCCTTTTCCAGTCGATCTTCAAGGCACCGTCAGTGACCAGGATGCTCGCGTTGAGGTTGGTGAATTACATGAGGTCATTATATTCTCCGTGAAGGCCCTTGAAGTGTGGTAGGGGAACACTGTCCTGCAATATGACACTGCAGAAGTATCCAGAGAATGATTGACTTGGGGGATATAAACAGGTTGGTAGGAAGTCTCCAATCGACTGGAACACTCCACGAAGACGAAACTAGCTTTATACCATGTTCTGAGCGATTTTTGGAGCATCATCGCAGCCCCAAGCTCTGACTGTAAACGGTTAATGTTCGCATTCCTACATCCGCCAATCTTCCGATTTTGAATAGACGGAGAGCATCATGAGAGGTAAAGGATATATCTCGGCCAACATCGGCGAATATATAACTTTGCCAAAGACGGGTAGCCGGCAGTCGACCTGGCATCCGTGGCACGACTATTGGTGGCCTTGAAGTCGCGTTTTTATGGAACCCATATAGGCTACGAAGAGCTTTAAGATTGCTGACGCGAGGTCTATGGAGCAGTTAGTCACTGTCAGGGTTCAAAGATTCTCTATAATATTGCGTACTCGTTCATTGTCCCGAGAAACATTTGCGACGACCGTTCCCCACCACCTGGGGCGAGCGTAACTGTTGGCGGGGCCATCCGAGCCATCCATCTTTTTGGAACTGATTTTCACAAATCTTCTTTATTCGTACGCTGAAAGAGAATCAGCCCAAAGCCAGAGGAGTTTCTCAGTACAGCGTCAGCATAGTGTCAGTATAGTGTCAGTTCAGTAACATTGGATTCCGGAATGGAAACGTTGGTCAAAGCTGACAATGCTTGGAACGGTCATGTGACAAGTCTCGAGTATCGCTGACTCAGCCTGAACCGCGCTACTTCTGACCGAGTCTCTTGCTTCCATGCGACGACCACGACTTTGCTTCGTGTGTCGAGAAATGTTATTTCACTTACTCTAATGCTCTCTTCTGGCCTGAGATTTCAGAGCCACTTTATGGCCTCTCTATTGTCACTACTGATACAACTACAATGTGTATCTGCATATTGGCTAATGGCTGCAAGTGAGAATCACAGAATCTGTCTACGAGTCCGAGATTTGGAATTGATTACAAACAGACAATATACTGACCACCCAACGGATGGATCCTGTGGTTAACCCAGGCATTGTATCTACTCATGTACATTCAGGTCAATGCGTCGCTTCGCGTCGATTTTTATAGCGTGTACTTAATCGACTTTGGTACCAGTTCTTGGAGGAAGCGGGTTTTCTCTCAACCTTACCACCGATACGTTGCGTCAAAGCCAATGCACGTCTATACCGATCTTGGAAGACAAGAGCAACTACTGGTTTCCTGTGCGTCTGAATCTCTTTCAATCCCTACTTCCAGTATCTCTGACGAAGATTGAACAGCAATTATATTGGCAGTAAGAGTCTGCCGTTATCGTTACCTGTAGGAAATGCTTAGCAATGGGCGCTACTCTTTAGGAAGAACGATGGATCTTTCACGAGTGTAAGCGGAAACGCAGTAATGTTCGGGTTAATCCCATTGCGTGCGAAATGGCTCTGACTGTAACCGATGGATCATTTACAGATGTAAGTGAATCACTCTGAATGCATGTTGTACAATTCGGGTCTCAACATAATTCCCTCTAGACTATCTCTTCAGCGATACCCCAAATGCAACAACTCCGTTTCCTGATGAGGTAGGTGGTTCTTTCTTGGCTCTGACCCCATTTCTTTCTCTGAGCCCGTATCACAGTTTCGGATGTTATCCGGTTTGGTGTTTCCTTTCTGAAGTTAACGTGCATAACCGTTCCAACTTGCAGGCGACCCGAACTTACGAACACTGAACGCTTCAAGTTTTGCCCAACAAGCTATAACGTTTTTATGTCTAGACTTTGATGGAACGTCAACGAGATATAATGAACTCCCTGTGCGAAAGAGCTGCCCTTCCGGTATCCGCTCGCAGATTGTAGGTCTATTGAGGATTTATCTCTAGTACGACTAATCATTTCCCATTCATGTCCTGTGACAGAACTTTCCAAGCTGTTGGGACGGAAAAGTGCTCTTCCTGACTATGCTCTTTACGTGTAGGTCTAATACTGAGAAACTAGAATACAGATTCACCAGATCACAAGTCCCATGTCGCTTTCTTGTCAACTGGTCCTGATAACGGAACATGTAGCGACCCTCGATACCCTGTCACGTTGCCGCGAATTTTCATGGAGGTAATGTTTCAATGACCGAGTGTCTCCTCTTGTTTACCCAAGCTGAAACTCACAAGGTGTATTGGATCACTCAAGTCTTTGAAAGTCAGCGTTCGCAGGCCATGACCCCCAGTCAGCCATTCGTGTAAGTTAAGCATTTTGACATCCCATCTTGATTTCAATTAACTCATATTGGTGGAGGTTCGCAAATGGTGACCCAACAGGATATGGATACCATGCAGGTAGCTCCTAGGTGCACAGTGTTTCTTACTCGTCTTGATTACATATTTCACATCAGATTTCTTCAACGGCTGGGATGCAGGCGTCCTAGAGAAAGCTTTGTCAAGTTGCAATTGTAACCCCTACGGCGACCCTTCTTGCTGCGTTGCACAAGGGATTTTCAGCTTCAATCAAAGCTCAAACTGCTTCATCTCCAACACCGTTGACGAAGCAGTCCTCGGTAACCTGTCAGCTTTACCAGGTGCAAATCCCGTACAGGCACCATGTTATGAGAACTATGTGGCGAGCGTGACGCCTCCAATACTATCTCCTATTTATACTTACACGACCACTGGAACGGTCGCAGCACCCTCTGGGACAATTGCTACTCCTGCTGTGACAATTGACGTTGCTCAGACGGCTATGGGCACATGTATTCGCAAAGGAGCCGCGACGCGGAGTGTTGACGTCTCCAAAGAGGTTCTTTGGGTTTGGTTGGTTCTCGGGATACTTAGTAGCCTGTGGTACCATGTCTTTTGAAGATGTATGGTCTGCGTATGGCCACGTATTGTGTGATGAAAGCTAATACCTTCATTGTACTACCTATTTACTTATCTTCCAGGCTCCGAGCGACGAGAGCAGCGCTAGCTCTCCCTGATATGTATATAGATATTTCTGATTGATGCGTAGAGCAACTAACCCACTGTATCACAATTTATACGCTCTAGGAACTTGGAAGGAAGTTCGATGCGAGTCTGCGAGTCTGACAGCAGTGATCGAGTCTTGTTTACAACCAAGGTGTTTGCATAACAATCACTACTACTTCCGCTAAGTACTACTTGCAACCAGGTCCAAAAAGTTGGGGAACAAACCAGTCTCCCTTATTTTCACAACTCTTTCCTCTTTTCTTTCTTTTCTCGCTCTGAGCTCCTGGAAGACTCGACATCTATATCTGTGCCTTTCTTTTCTCTCAAATTTCATGCATCGCAACTCATTAATATAATATGCAAACCATCGACACTCGGCGTCCTGTGCGCAATGACACGTTCGACCTCCGGGGCCAAATGCATCCAGACGACCAGATGATGGAGGTTCACGGTGATGCGGCCAACTACGCCGGGACCGACGACGAGGAGCATTCGGTGCTCGAGGACGACTCTGATGGCGAGGAGCGCGACGACTACATGGACGAAGACGACGACGGGTCGTCGTCCCTGTCCATACCGAACGAGTCCATCGACTTTGACTTGGTGTACTCCCTTCATAGCTTTGCTGCAACGGTCGAGGGTCAGGCTAATGTTGTCAAGGGCGACAGCCTGTTTTTAATGGACGACAGTAACAGTTATTGGTGGCTTGTTAGGGTCTTGAAGACGCAGGAGGTAGGATATATACCTGCTGAGAACATAGAAACGCCCTTTGAGAGGCTTGCGAGGTTGAATAAGCACCGTAATGTCGACGTAAGTCTATTTCTGTCCTTTAATTCTCATAGCTTCTAATTGTATTCTACAGTTGGCATCCGCTACACAAACCGAGCTCCAAGATGGCTTGAACGCGTCGCAAGACCGTCTCCGCAATAACCTCAACTCGCGCCAAGGTCAGACTCAGTCTCCCTCTCCCATTCCCAACCGCTCGCGATCGCGCCAAACCAAAAGCGTCATTTTCATCCCTCAGATGTCCGTGCACCGTTACCCACCCGCGGTCTGGCACTCCGAAGACGAAGACGAAGATGGTGAAGACGTCGAATGGGACGATGAGGGGTACGAAGGTGAGGATCCGGAACTTGCTGCTGAAGCTGAGGAGATGGAGCTCCAGAGAAGGTTGGAGGAGAGTCAGGGTATGGGCGCTCCTGCGGGTATGACGATGGAGATGGATGACGGTGTTGCTTGGGACGACGCTGCTGCAAAGGAGATGCAACAAGCGAGGCAGGCTGCTGCTGTCAAAGCTGAGGTACCTGCTGGCTTACGCCCTAGTGCTGGTGTGGCGGACCAACAAGCGCTCCAGGCTCAGCAGCAGCAACAGCAGCAACAAATCCAGATGCAGCAGCAAAGGCAGCGAGAACTGGTCGCTCAGCAGCAGCAACAGGCGCAACAACAAAGTATCTCTCCTGAGCAAGCCCTCCGACCCTCAAATTCTCGCGAACGTCTTCCAGGCACTTCTCCGACTGCCGGCTCCGCGCCACAAGACAGTCCTACATCCACATCCTCCGCATCAGGACATCAACGCCGTATGGATCCTCTCGATCCGTTAGACCGCCAGGAGACTGTCCGGATGACGATGACGCCTACAATTGCGCGCGAGGCAGACGAGAGTGCTTCTGCGTCGCAATTACAAGCACAGATTCAAGCTCAGGCACAAACACAGAGACAGGAGGAAGAAAGGAAGCGGGTGAGGGAGGAAGATTCGGAGGATTCATTGAGGAAGAAGGCGAAAGGGAAGGAAAAGATGGGTGCTCCTGTTAGTTCGGCTACTTATGCTGCTGGTGGCGGTGCGATGGCGGGTGGTGCTGGTGCGAGTGGAGGTCCTTCTAGCGGGGGTAAACTGCGTAAGGAACGTGATACCGAGTCAGACGATTCGAAAGATAAGAAGAAGAAAGGGGGAGTGTTTGGCGGTTTGTTTGGGAGGAGAAAGGATAAAGATAAAAAGGAGAAGAGCGGGTCAATTTCCTCGTTAGATGTCTCTGAAGGCACCCGTGTATCAGAGGAGTCTAGTCGAACGGGTGGTAGACCTTCGAATGGCTCTGGATCGATACCGGATGGAATGATGTCGCCTACGACGCAGATTGCCATGCAGCAGCAGCAGCAGCAACAAGCTACTGCTCTTCGAAATTCGATGGACCCCCGACGGCTGACGCAACAAAACCAAGGCTCCCCGCAGGGACCAGGGCAGGGACAAGGACAACAATCTCCTGCTACGCCTCCGCACCAAGTATCCCAGCATGCTTCGCAGCTCCGACAGAGGGATCAACAACAGCAAGCGCTCTACCAACAATATCTCAACCGCTCGCCTTCTTCTCCGCCCGAACTACAGCCTTCGTACGGTCTCCAATCGGCCTCAGCGATTAATAACTCCTACCACCATTCCTCCGGCAGCGGCCTGGGCCCGCCTACTAACCGTCCTCGCCCAGGATCGCTTATACTCACCCCTGGGCTTGACGGCAGCGGCCCGCTGCCTGAATTGAGCGTCATCCGTGTGTTTGCTGGGGACAATCTACAGACAGACGCGACGTTCAAGACGGTGTTACTCAACTCGTCTACGACCTCCGCAGATCTCGTCAGACAGGCTATTCAGCGCTTCCGCCTTCCTGGTTCATCGGATGCGGAGGAAGCAGGGGAATATTATCTCACCGTTAAGCAGGTCGAGGGGTCTTCTGCTGTGCTTAGGGATACAGAGAAGCCGTTAGTTGTGTTTGAGACTTTAGTTGAGGAGGCTAAGATGGAGCTTGAGCTGCCAAGGGTTAAGAGAAGCAGTGTTGGGAGCATTTCTTCTGTTTCAAGTAATCTCTCGATGCACCCTGCGATTAGGAAGCTGCCCATGAACGATTTTACGGATGATTCGGCTGTGAAGATTTATCTGAATCGGAAGGGAGTCGGTGATGCTGAGAGGAGCTATGGAGAGGGAGACGACACGTTAATTGCAGCGGACGTGTCGATAACAGATTCAGAGAGTGGTATCGCTTCACCAAGGGCAGGGAATTTCCTTACAGTCTCCACGGCGTCAGATGACGTTTCGTCGGAAAGATTTAGTTCGCCTTCGTTCAGGTTTGCATTGCAGCTTGTCATCTATGCTGATGATCTCCCCGACGATATGGTCTTTGATCCTCTCACTGAGGCGATTGTGTTCAAGGACACGCTCAGAGAACGTGATCGATCCAGTGGAGGTAACAGTTCGCAATCGAGTGTATCTGGGGGTGTGTCGCAGAAATTGCGTAAAAAGGTTTTCGTGTTCCCGAAGAATGTTACGGTTGCGGAGGTGATTGAGCTTGGGCTTGAGAGGTTTGGGATCCTGGATGGTGTTGTGGATGGGGGTGATGAAGTTGAGGATAAGTTGGCGAAGAGGCGAAGTTCATCGAGGGTTAGGTATGGGCTCAGTGTTAGTGTCGATGGGGGTCAAGGTTCGTTTTGTTGTGTACTGAAACGTGTTTGTGCTGTGCTAACTATATCTTCATCTTCATAGAAAAAGAACTTTCGCCATCGAGTAAAGTCATTGACGCTTTCCCCCGGCCGCCGACCTACCGAGCCGTCGACCGTCGATTCCAAGACACCAAACGTCGCTCAGTCGACTCTACACAGCTTCTGGGAACGCTAGACGATGTATCCTCCACCGACCCAACCTTCATCCTCCGCCGCGCAACTTCCTACCGCAACTCGAGCTCCCGACACCGTATGTCTGCACCTCTCGACGAAATTGCCCTACGCAGCCTCCACCGCGAGTCAGCGTCTAGCGCTGGCTCGGAGCCTCTTAGCCCTAGTGCACATGAAGAGAGCTTCAATTCTAAACAGAAAGGCCTGGGTCAGATCCAGGCTCAGCAAGGTCCGTCGAGGAAAGAGATCATCGCTGCTCAGCGGGAAGCTTCGCGCGCAAACCAGCGCGCAATACTGTCGACACAGACCAACTCCGTTCGGGGAGTCGACGTGCTTCTGCCTGGCAATGTTCGCTTACGTAGTTCGCGGTACACCACAGACGACAAGATGCGGTACTCGTACGTGCAATCCGATGGTGAGTCGTATGATATCAGCGACATCATTGAGGAGGAATGGAAGAGGGACGGAGGGAAAGGTGATTTGCTGGAAGGGGTCGTTGGTAGAGGCGGGCGGGACGCAGCGGGTAACGTGGGTGAGAAGCTGGACAGGGTATTGAATAAGATTAAGGATGGAAAGGGTAAAGGTAGTCTTGCACCGACGCAGCAGAATGTGAGTCGGGCCTCCCCGGTGTCGGAGTATTCAGTCGACGAAACGGTGGAGGCGGAGCCTACGCGGTCGAGGTCTGTTACCCCTGTTGGGGCTAGACCAGTAGGTCAGAGTCAGACGCTTGCGGGCCGTGCCGCGTCGCCTGCGTCTACGATAGGGAGGTCTACTCCGGATGAGTATCGACAACAGTCACGTCCGGGAACGACGACGCCCACTGCCGGTAAATCGTCCGGTACTCGGAGGAACCCCTCAATCGCATCTGTCATGTCGGATATGTCGGGGTATGAGACTGCTGGTACACATCCCGTTCAGTCGCCTACTGAGACGCGCGGGCCTACGCCTACCCAAACTCCATCTTCTCCTCGTCGAACTAGGCAGCAGAAAAATGTCTCCGCCAAGCGTATACATATACCGAAGGACGATTTCGGGGTATCGCAGATGTTGGCGGTTATCGAGTATCGGGCGATGAAGACGAAGCCCAAGTCAGGTGCTGCAGAGATAAAGAAAGAGGGTGATGAGATTGAAGAGATGTTGTTTGGGAAAAAACTTGATTTGGAGAGTTTGCATCCCAAGGTCAGGGATCTGTATGCGGATTCGTTCAAGAAGATGGATGAGATGGATGAGGTGGGTTTCCTACTTATGTTTTTTCTGACATAAGAGCTGACATTTGATGTTTCAATATTATAGGTTCTCGATGATTACCTGCAACGCGCCCTTGCAGAAAAGTCCTAGATTGGAATTGGGGTTTCTTCTTTCGCTTGTGTTTCCGTGCTACTTACTCATACCCTTTGCTGCGCTGAGGTTTTCGTAAATTATACCCGAACTCTGTTTGTCTAATTTATTCTATGGTAAACATGAGAGTGAGGTTTAATGCATGATTATGACGGTGAAGCTGTATGTAGTGAGCCATGGCATGGGAAAGAATGCATGAGCAGTGGCCGGCCAAAAACTGCCGGCGGCAAAGTTTTCCTTTGCGTGCAGCTTTGACCGTGACTTGCTCGAGTACCCCATGCAGTGAAATCCCATCTGCCTCGAAGAACTATGTACCAGAGCTCAGAAGGTTCCAAAACTCAGCTGTTTGATATAGACTCTTAGACTGGACGATCCTTCACAACTACTTAATGTTAGGTGGCGCGGCGTGGCCGAAATTATTAGCCCAAGTATCTAAAACTTCTTCACTCGTAGTATGTCATTCGATTTCTTCAAAGAATCACTGACTCAGAACTTGTCCCCTTTTTCTTGTAGATTTCTTCGTTTTTGAAAGAAATATGCTACTATCCGACTAATCCGCGCCATGTATATCTCAGTCGAGTGTACGATGGAATACTGAGTCCATGCCTGGCCAATGGCTCGCACTATGTGAGAAATGCAGATGGGAAGGTACATAGCGTTCAAGTTCCTTTCCATGAATATCAGGATATGGATATCTCTGACTATTTCTCAGGCCTCGGTGAGTTTTCACATGCACGATATATGGCCAGTCCACTCTGAGCACTTCCATCAGGATATGTCCTTACTCATCTCAGTCCGCCACTTCCTACTCTGACGTTCACTCAGCTCATTCAACTGCTCAGCCAGTACGCCGAATGGTGTCGTGTTTCGTCAGCTGTGTTAAACGTGAATACACCGACGGTCGTCCAAGTTCTCTTTGATGTCCTTCCCTCTGGCAAAGACAAGTACGGTTTCCAGGATGCCGGCGTCAGCCTTGGTAGATTCAGCCTTGCATCAAGTGTCTCTGCGGGAAAAGGCGATGGCCGAGAGGACGTACGCGAGGCTCGTATCGAGACTCTGGAGTCGGTTTGGCCTCACCCTCTTCTCTATCCTACTCCCGTACAAAGGGCACATGCTCATGCTGGCATCGGAAACGGCTTTGGACGCGGTTCTGGCTCCTGCTCAACGAATTTCGAATCAACGGCTGAGTTATTTGGGACGCCGTGGGGGCATTGTGGAGAGGGCGTCTCGTTCCCTTCGTGAGTAGTATTCCTGATTATAGCAGCTCTATGCTCAGCTCTCGCTAGATTATACAAATCCATACAGCGTGGCCGCCCCTTAGGTACATTCGCACTTGGTGTCAAAGCTATGAACTCTGTGATACCTGGAACTGATACAATACCCGTACACGCCATACAATCATTGTCGAGCCTACAAGATATTGTGGAGCTATTAAGGGTATCGGGCGCTATGCGGTCGATGTGTCTTAATTGCCTGTTTCTCCGGGAGAATGCCAGAGGAGCCATCGAGGATTACGTGGCCAAGTTTTCCGCTGAAAATATCGGGACTTGTCTCACGTTCATATAATAAGCTTAGTTTGCATTGACCATGTCCGGATAGTAGGTACGCCACAAGCCCGATAACCAACTGCCTGCTAGTCTAATGTCCCACATTTTGTGGTCCAGTAGGGTCCGGTGTGAGCTGAAGTGCGTACTGGCGCCGGCAGGAGTGTCTTAAAACACGGTCATATTGCCTTTGTTATCGCTATCGACCATGCGTCGCTTCAACATGAAATGAAACTTCCTGGTCGCTTGGTCACCGGGAATCTGCTGAACTCTGCTATGTATCACTTGATATTTTTCGCTGGCAGTGATCAGCAGACCTAAGACCTCTCCTCTGACGGTCAACTACGGCCAACATTGCAACGGATGTATACTCGTCACGGCATGCTGCTGTGTATATTCGACAATAGAAATGAACAATACAGGCCAGCAAAGACGCTGTGCAGGAGTCTCGAGCTCGCATTGCAAGTGTGTCAGCGTACCCGAGAGACTGATATCGGTTCGAGTGATGGTTGATGTCGGAGCTTGAAATGGCAACAGCCGGCCGGCATGGGCCGGGGAGTCCGTGCGCAAAATTCCCACCTGCGAAAAATAATAGGCAGAGTCGTTCCTCTGAGAGCCAGCCGTCCCCTCTGCTACCACTGCGATATAGCACACCCAGTCCTTTACTGCACATAAATAATTCTTCCCCTTCCCCTCTCGTCCTTCGTATACAGTGAGTTCATTATTGCTTTCTACTTCCATATCGCTCCAGAATATGCTCTCTATCTGCTCGTCGTCGTCGTCGACACCTGCAACCGTCCATACCCTCCAGCAGTGAGCGCGTTGTTTGTTTGGCCATGAGACGCGTCGCGTCTATGGTTCGGCGGGCTCAGTCGTTCATGTTGGGCTTCATTGGCGCAGTAAAAGGGGCATTCGCTGGTGCTGATGTGGCATGTTGACGATGTTATGCTGATCAACGCGTTCGTTTACGTTCCCCAGATGCCTAAGGAAGCCACTAAACCCAAGGTGAGCACCTTCGTTCAGGTTCTTGGCTTTGCGATATCCTCTTCTCTGGCCTTTTTACTTTCTCTTTGGGTTCGATGGTGTCGATTGCGCGCTCAGGAAGCTCCTTGTTGATTGGGAGGTGGGGCATGTTGAAAAAGTTGGACTATTTCCTCGTTTGGAAGTTTTCGTTCAACAACCTCTATTCCTCGCGATTTCTTGCTTCATAGCCCAGGATATTCCTGGTAATGGCTATGGCCATGGTTGGCGCTAGTATAGACCCTTCCAAGTCCATCGTCCGCAACGATGATGACGTACTCAACATCTCCCGTCGAATTTCGACTATTCGCTTTGTTCATTCGACTCCTAATCGCTATAGCTTTTAGCCACATACTTTCTGTGTCGGTATTATCATTGATTGCATCGTGCACGCTGCCCCGCATGATGATAATGAGCTATATGCTGTCCTTTTTCTAAACTTACCTTGACACTGTACTCATCTTTTACTTTCGTTTGCAGCGAAAGGCCGCTGAGAAGGCTGAGAAGGCTCCCCGCAAGTCAAAGAAGGATCCCAAGGCGCCTAAACGTGCCCTTTCTGCGTACATGTTCTTCAGCCAGGACTGGCGTGAAAGAATCAAGGCTGAGAACCCTGACGCTGGCTTTGGTACGTTTTTGGTCCTTGTATGCGCGATCATTATAAAGTATTAACATTTATATTGTTTATAGGTGAGGTTGGCAAGCTGCTCGGTGCTAAATGGAAAGAACTCGATGACGAGGAAAAGAAGGTGAGGGACCATCTTTGTCTTGTTTATAGTAGCTGCTCACTGACGGTCGCTTTTCTTAAGCCTTACATCGAGCAAGCTGCCAGAGATAAGGAACGAGCGGAAGACGAAAAGGCTGCTTACGATGTTCGTATCTATACTTCCATTTCTCCTGTTCAGATTACTTACCAAGGTCCTTCACAGAGCGGCAAGAAGAGCGGCGCCGGCAGTGGCAGCGGTGGAGAAGGCGGAGGGGACGAAGAGGAAGACGATGAGTGATCATACTGTACCATGGATGTATCATGGAGCCTGCTTTCTCCCGTCTTGCTATTTACACCGCGCTGACTTTCTTTAAACTGTGTCTGTACTCTTTTTCTGTGCCTCTTCGCCGTACCATAGTATACTCCCCTTTTTTTTTTGTCCTGACGTTCCCTTTTCGTAAAGCTATAACTACCTACATTTGTTGACTGGCTGTTCCATTCTTTATATTCTCTTCGCAGAGTATGTATTGACGATGTGCTACTTATAGGTATTGCTCAATGGTACCCTACTCCACTGTTTGCATTTATAACATGTTTTTATTGTTGTAACTGCTCCCTTCGGTGAATTTGCGTGAAAGAGAACGTCTGTACATGCGTGTACATGGTGCAGCCTTCCAGCTTCAGATAGTAGACTTGGTAATTTGCCGATTAGCCTGCCGGGCCTGCCAGCGCGCGTTGCCCTCGTCCTTCCCTCCAACTTCAACGAACTTCACCGAGCTCAGATCTAGAACTGACCAAGATTCCGAATGAAAACCTCAGTATGACTCCATTCTTGCCAAGTATGTCGTTCAATATTCTGCGATATGGTCCCCGTGCACCCTAGGCTTCCAAGGAACTGCCAGCATAGCCAACAGATCCAATCCAGTGAAAGTCGGTGCAAGGTTGGAGAAGTCGAGACCGAGTTTTGGAATACAAGGGGCAGAAAAATGATGTATGCTAGGACCCCTCGGGCTTCGACTATCAACGCTCTCCACCAGCTCTTCCGCTACAGCTCGAATTCTGGGCTACTCCTTCGGCAACGGAGGAGCCGAAGCAATGCCTTGCATTGCCTTCTACAGTCCTGATTCGTGTGGAAGTAAGCAGTGAAGGATTAAGACTATACACAGACATCCTAGGCATCGAAGATCCGTCTCTACCGCCATTGTAAAGGCCAGAGGAAAGGTCCATGGATGAGCTCGATTCATACTAAACAATTTCATTCATTGGCAGTTCCGCTAGAGCCTCTAAATGACGAGAATCGTTGCATGCTCGAAGTGAATGGTCTCGCTCGTGCATCAGCTGGGCCATGGTCACGATTGCGCCACAGACTTCTTCAACAAGTGGCGTCCGTCAGGACACTACGACCACCCTAAACCACTAGTCTTCCATTCCTTCATGTGTCGTTCGTTAGAATATTACCCTTCATGCAGTTAAAAGAGTTTTTAGTCCTGTAACTATTATACATACTATCTTACTATCTTACAGAATAGTATGATGTCTTCATCTTTACATACGAATCGTCTTACGGACTTGAGATGTTCAAGAAAGTTGTGAGCGCGGCGACAATGTACTTACACCACAAGTGTTAATTCCCCCCTCCCCTTCCTCCTCTTCAAGTAGCCTTGATTGATAGTTCTTCCCGAGAAGATCGAGGAGTAATGGAGCAACGGAAAGGCTCTGGACGACTACAATGGCAGAATTGAAGGGTCACGAGTTTGACCAAGTTCATTCAGAATGACAATGGCAATACAAATTGGTTAGTCTGATGAATTGGCACCTCGATCTCGTTTCCATGCTCGTCTTTAGCTTTTGCAATACTGAGCGTGGCCAGGATACACGCCATTGCAAGCCAGACAGTAGCATCAGCCACATACCGGCCCATGCAGACCCTTTGATGTAGCCCATCCCGTCAGTCCAGCTACCGACAAAATGTAACTAGTTGCTGCTCACCTTCGACCAAACCCAAAAGCGGGAATGTTGTTAACACCTGTGAATGGAGCGTCCGGAGAACCTGTCAGAAATCTTTCTGGTTTAAATGCGTCCGGGTTGTCATAGATGGCAGGATTGTGATTCATGCCCCTGACCAGATCCTCTTAGAATCAGTCCTGTGAATGGAACTGTTCAGAGTGACTCACCATATGTTGGTAATGACAGTAGTTCCTTTGTAGGCAATGAAATGAGAGTGTGACAGGTTAGCAAATCCAACAAAATCGATTCAATACCTTTTGGTATGTAGTACCCGTTATAGATATCACTCTTGCTAGTTTTATGAGGTATACCTATAGTCCAAGGAAGAAAGGAATTAGTATCCAATAACTGATGCCGGTAGCGTGGTTCCCTGAAACTCACCTAAAGGACCGGCTGGATTCCATCTCATTACTTCACGATATACTGCTTCGACATAAGGGAGTGAATGGCGATCACCGAAATCGGGCAATCGACCTGAGCCAACAATTAGATCGATTTCTTCCTGTGCCCTTGCTTGGACACTGGGATTAAGAGTCATCGCGAGAACGAAGGTACTAATAGTCGATGACATCTGTCCGAGGCATCATTTCAGTTTAGGGTGAACCGAATACTATAGCATACCGTTTCCAGAGCAGCTATTCGGAAGACAGTTGAGAGGAATAAACTAAAACAGACTTGAGATTCCCACCAATGTAAGAGGCAGCAGCCATATCCTTAATTTGTGAGATTTCACTAGGGTTGCCTTGGTTTTTTGCTACGAGCTCAGCAACCAAGGACAATACTCCTGTGTCCTTCTGTAAAGAATAGATGACAATCTTGAGGAGGAGAAGATTCGATTAAAGTTTTTACATACCGTTTGCTTAATGGACATATCAAATAGTACATTTCTCATCTCCTCAATTACCTTACGGCTTTCCTTGGCGAAGTGCTTGAACTGACATCCAGGCATCCAGGACGGTAAATAGCATAAGAATGGGAAAAGCTTTGGAAGCACGAAGTTCCCGGGTGTCAGTACTTCTTCGAAAACATGGAGCACTGATTTTGCTAGCTGTGCATGATGATCCTGGCTGGATCCCTCAAGCCCATACATCCCAGAAAACATAATGCCTTGAGTGAATCTAACACGAAATGATTTGTCGATATTAATACTGGAAGAAGGCATATGAGTGTGATAAGCGTACGTCATGATATGTTCCATGAAATCTTCCGGGGTGTTGAGTAGGTCAGTCAGCAGAGCGTGCACTTTTCGGCGTTGAATGGGCTCAAAGTGGGACTCAGCACCATATTTCAAACTTTGATGGAACGTTTTCCGGTTTTTGCGCCATCTTTCAGAATAAGGCATCATCGCTACGGTCACATTAAGAGCCAGTCACTGATACAGTTGCACTAAGGACGTACCAAGATTGAAGTCGACCCCACAGCTAGCATGCAGAAGATTTTCGTCACTTGGAATTGCATACGGCAATGAACTACTCACATTTTATCGAATGAGGACAGGCCTCGATCGGAGTACAGCGCTGCCCTCTTTTCCAGGAGCTCGATAGCAATTTCTTCCGAGTTGATGATGAGAATGTGCCCGCCGCCAGGTATGTAAAGGTGGATCAGATCACCTTCAATTTGTTCGAACAATTAATCACTTAGAAAAGGTGAATAGCTAAACTTGTTTGCTTACCGTATAGTTTACGCCATTCTGCGAAAGTAATCCATGAATTGGTATTTGGCATGTCATAAAGATTCCCGAGTAAAGGAACAGGTTTAGGCCCGGGAGGATACGGAAGAGGGCGCCAGATACTTTCATGTAGAGTAGCGTAGTGGTGTTTTAGGAATAATATGAGAAGCAAAACACTCGTAGCAGCCACCAGCAGCGAGAGAGAGAGCTCCATGAGGAATACCGTAGTGAAGGATGACCGATAACGGTCTGTTCAAATAGAGTCAGAGCAATACTTTCCTGGGCCTTATATAGGCTCTCCCGGCACGTTGAAGTCATTGAGGCGAACACTGCTGGCAGGTGTATTCGTCACGTCAACTGTGACTTAGAGTTCAGCCTGTCAGTGATAAGCATTGCAATACTCACGAGATAATATGAAAACCTCCTTGAACTTGGAGAGAATCAATTATGATTCAATCACGAATCGCTGGAGTTTTCTCTCTAATACGTATATGTACGGTCAATAGTCCTAGTCTCCTGGTAGAGCACGAATGAGAGAATGGCAGCCCCAGGCACCCTTCGTGGACGAGGTGTTCAGCGGTGATGCAGCGGGATATTCCTGTCTCTTTCAAGTAAACCGATTTTCCTCTTTGGTCCAGATCCGAATTCACAGCTCGCGGAAGCGTCGATTAGTTGAGGTAGATGCAACTAGTTTCGTAACTGGGGACGGTGTGGTGTAGTGGCAGCATCACCCAAGCCTCCGACCCGTATGGCCACTGACAAGCGCAGTGGGTCGTCGGATCGAGCCCGTCCCTGGCAATGGTTAACTCCGTTGCCAAAGCACATATGCCACGCGGGGGTTTTAGTGGGTATGGCCGGAAGAACCGGTTGAGTCCCACACTACTTTCAGCACCGGTCCGCCGGCTGGAAGTGTGCGTAACGGCATTTCCCCCGGGAGCATATGCGGTTAGGTTATAATTCCTAGCCCATTAACCAGGTGTTCTTCGTAAAAATTCTGGCATGCCAGCCGCGGGCGCCTTGTGCGCTAGCCGTTGAACAGAGGTGAAATAGCCTCAAGCCTTCATC
>RCHF01004593.1:0-22321 GCA_003987895.1 Neonothopanus nambi | reverse complement strand
GCATAGTGCATAGTAATGTATTTTTATTGTATATATCGCAGCTTGAAACTGTTCAATGTTATTCCTGAACGATCAGAACGTTCGAATCTTTAGCTACTGCAATTCATGAAACCTTTCGGTTTGGTCCCCAACTCTTCACATCTCAATCTCGGGTTCCTCTGCATCACCATAATGATGATCACTGTTGACTGTAGAGTGGCGCATTCACATTGCGCCCGGACTCGTCCTTTCTTATCACCGCTCGGCCAAATCGAAAGCCCGGATTTATATTGCTGCAGTGTCCAGACTACTGTCAGCACCGGTACCAGAGAGGGCCAGCGCTAGCTTGCCGACTGGCATCAGCGCCGCGGCAACGTACGAATGTTGATCGTATGCTGGCAGTGGGGCCTGGCCCAGTGATATCCATCCAAGGCATCATCCGTAAGATATCGCTCTAAAGCCCGGGAGCTCTATGGTTCAAGTCAGACGCGGGTACAGACTGCAGTGCATTTGACAGTACCCAGCGGACCTACGTTGCTGTTGTCGCATCTACCACCTCCGACGCACTGTATACCTCCGTGATATTGTACAATAGTACCGGGTCGTTCTTCCTCCGCTGGAAACAGGGCAGAAGCCCTGCGCTCATCCTTGACTCCACCTCACATTCGCTGTGGGCGGCCCCGAAAGCTCCGGCGGTACCGGCGAAAATAATTTGATTACTAGGGTCTGTACAGCTGCAGTGCGAGTGACTCGCTCGGACGGCGAGACATGAGTAGACGACGACGTAGCAAGAATGATAGGTATGGAACCGTCAGCAAGAATGATAGGTATGGATCCCTCTGCAAGTGATGGTATAGACAATGGGTACCGTATCAAATTACAGAGAGAAGTGCCGAAGACAGCGCTACATAGCATGTATATGTGCTTGGGGGTGTGTAGCACAGCGGCATCAACAGATCGGACACCAGCTGATGTACGTGTGCGAACGAAACTACATCTAGCTCTCCTGTTCATCATGGACACAACCTAGGGGCATGGTACCTGGAGTCATACCAGGTCATACCATGCCCCGCCTACTTCTTCAAATTCCTCTTCGCAATACTCTTATCACTCCTAACCTTCCCCTTATTCTTCGCCGCCGACCCGACACCATGCCCCTTGCCTTTCCCCGCAGCGCCACTTTTCCCTTTCCTCTCCCTATTCCGTTCCTTGCCCTGTATCTTAACCCCATCACCCCCCTTCCCCTTCCCAACAGCCAATGCCATCCTCGCCTTCTTTTTCGCAAGTCTGCGCGCGAGCCTGTCCGCATCCGCTGCTTTAGCCTGCTTGCGTTCGTCCTTAGAAAGGTGAGCGAGCTTCGCCCCTAGATTTGGATCGCCTTTCGGCACTGATGTAAGAGCAGAGGTAGATTTGGCTTTGGAGCGTGGATCGGAAGAGGAAGTTGAGGATTTGCTCCGATTCGTGGTTGATTTTAATTTTATAGATGATTTAAGGGTACCTCCTGGTAGAGTTTTACACCTTTCTACACGAAGCTTGCGTTTGGCGAATTTGAGTTTGGAAGATTCTAGTGCAAGAATTTCATCTACGCATGTGCGGTCCTAAAATGCGGCCACATCAGGATTAAGTCCAAGAAAGAACGGCTAGCACGAAAGGACTTACTGCGAATTGGACATAGGCAAACCCTTTACCCAACTGGGTGTCTTTGTCTCTGATGATCCTGACTCGCGTCACCCATCTCTTGGGCTTCTGCGTCTTGCCCTTCTCGTTTTCGTTTTCGTCCTCTACATCCGAATCACTGCTGCCTCCCTCGTCATTGTCATTGCCCACCCGCGGTCCCCTCTCAGCTGCAACCACGCCTTCAAAGAACACCCTAACGTCTTCCTCACGACTCTCGAAATCTAGGTTTCCCACAAAAACACAACGCTTGGGGTCTGCGTCATTCCTCAGCACGCGCCCTTGACTCTCCGCCTCCGCGGCAACACTGTTCTTCGCCACAACGTCAACGCGGAGCGCGCGCTCCATGAACACCGACCCATCGCACGCCTCCTTCGCCCTTTGTGCAGATTCGTACGGGTCCATCACTTTCGGTAGAGGAGGTAAGTTCGCTTTGGGTTTCGAATCCGAGTCTTCCGGGTGAGGATGGGCAAAGACGACATAAGCATTCACACTGTCAGCCGTAGAATGAAAATCCTGCTTTATAAAAGCGATTTTTTTCTTTTGAGCAGGTGTGAGGAACATTTTGTCCTCTTTTGTTGCTTCGTCGTCTCCGCCAGCTGATTTGCCTTTGTCACCCTTCCAGGAAGAGACACGGTCGAGATCGTGCTGCCGAGATTTCTGTTTCTTGGCTTTGGATTTTGAGGTCAGTTCATCATCTGACTCATCCTGGAGCTTGGTTGTTGGAACGGAGAAGGGGACCGAGCGGAATCGGGTGGATTCAATTTTGGGCTTTATGTTGGATGAATCGACGGTAATGAGCGAAAGGATGTGTCGCTGGAGTTGTTTTAGGAGGGGCTAGAAAAGAATAATTTGGTCTATAACATACTGACTAGAAGAGTATGAACTCATACCTTTTTCTGCGCAACTTCGACACTGAGATTTCCAATAAAAATCGTCCGAGCGTTGCGCTGCTCCGTCGTCTCGCCAGGAGGCACATACTTCACTTTTGGTCTGCGTTTAGCTTTATCCTTTGTGCGCTTCTTGGACACAGATTCATGCTGAGGAGGCGAAGCATCTGTATCCGAAGCATCCTCCTCCTCTTCAGGCTCTTCGTCCTCCGCTTCCTCCTCACTTTTCTCGCTCTGATCTACCTCTGATCGAGGGAAAGTAGTTGCTCTCCCTTTTCCTTTCAGGGTTCGAATAAGATATGAATTTTCGAGGTCCGCGTTATCCTCGTCGTCTTCCTCATCTGAGACCTCTTCCATGTCTTCATCCTCATCCGCGGACAGGGCTCGGCGCTTCCCACCCCCCTTCGCCTGCGAAACTTTGTCTTTGCCCTTCGCCTCATCTACTCCTTTCGTTTCCTCATCTATAAAAGGTCTACCTGATTTTCCCTTCAATGTCTTCTTCCCTTTCACCCGCTTGAACACGGCTTCAGACCCGAGAGAGCTATTCTTGCGTTTTAAAGTCTTTGGAGAAACCGAAGATTGAGTAGTACCAGTAGCAAAAGAGCCTGAGTGGGATTTTGAGCTGGATTTCGATGCCTGCTTTATGGGTGCACCAGAGGGCGCAGCCTCGGAAGCCTTTCGTCAAATTGATCCATCAGCTCATAATCTTTTCATACGAAAACAGGAGAGATCTAGTCACCGTAGGATTTTTGAAAAGCGCATCAAGCTCTTTGTCCACATTTTTACTTCCAGAAGCCAAAAGAAAGGAAGAAAGAGGCATCACAGAACTTTTGGAAGTTAGAGCTTTTCGGAGTTCCTTCAAAGAGGCGCGAAAGAGGTCTGTGCGTGGGATATCCAAACTACCGGCGCTCAATGGGCGCTTACTGCGCGTGTGAGTCTCCAGGTTCTCTTTCGGCCTCAAAAACCTCAAAATTGTCGAGTGATTCAATACGCAAGCAGATACGTTAACATGCGAACGTAGAAGGAGAGCTATGTATCTGCTAAATGCTATGCTTCAAAGCGGTGGACAATCTTTCGCCGGGGAAATACACCTATAGATAGTGGCAAAATCTCTGAAGGCGGAGAAGAAAGATGTGCTGAAGAGTACGCTTGAGAAGTGATCCCTACAATTCGCATAGCACCGGCAGGTATGTACACGCGGACCTCTTCAGAAGTTCTGAATTGATATTCTATCTGTCGCCAGCCCTTCTCGTTCTCACCTCTCGATTGACCTTACATTTTTCTCAAAGTTCTTAGGAGAAGGCTCTCGACAGGGCGTGACGAAGACGCTGAAGCTGACGTGATAGTCTGCTCGCACTTATCTCTCACTACCATGTAAAAAGCAGACTTTTAAATTTTTACACCATCCGGGGAACCAAGGCTAGAACATAGTCCAATTTTTTTTTGCTCGGGAGGACCTTCTATCTTTCTGAACCAGGGGCACGCAGGGGCACGCACTTTCCTCGGAGCCACTTCAATAGTCCTAGCAAGCCGGCACTCAGGTAAGCATAGAAATTACATACTCTTGGGCAAAAATAACCTCGCTCTAGGAATAATTGTTTTTGCGACTCTAAACACCGCAGTTGCCGTTGGCAGCATCAGTGTACCGTCTGGACATGATAAGGAAGTAATTGAATTTTGTATCACGTACACTGCAGAACCGTCCCGCACAACATGGTGACATGCAGGCCCAGGGTGAGGGCGTTTCTGTGGTTGTATTTAATCACTAGCCGATCAGCGCTGGGAGGAGGTTCACAAAGGGCGGTGGAGGCTGGAGACTACCGTTGCTGAAGCGCCGACCCCGTGTAGCCTGGCTTGGCCAAATCTCACTGTTATCTGTTTGAACGTCGGTCTCTTTGGAGTGTATTATATAGGGTAAGTCTGACGCTTCAGATAGACAAGCCATGAGGAACGGTGGATATGGCCTGAAGCGCCGATCTCAGGTTCTGGTACTTCCTGCCTGACTTTCACTTATGAACTGTCTGACGGAGCCAGCAGGTTGATGCGTAGATACGCAAAATATTTTCTTCATAAGCCTAGACTCTCGGAAATGAAGCTCATTGTCATTGATACCCGTTTTACTGCAGGCTTTATTCAGTAAGTATCAGAATTCAGTTGGTCCTCTTGATGACATGAGATGCGAACTCAGAGAGTAGTATGCTCAGGGGCCAGTGGCTGATTATCGACATCAAGAAAGCAATATGTATACTGCTGCTTCGAGGAACAAAAGCGGACTTTCTTAGACTTACGGTAAGTACGAATGACGTTTTCATCACTGATTGGCTCATTAAAGTCAATTGAATAGAGGGGTTGATAGAGATCCTTGTGATGGACTCGCTGAGGGGTTCCCACTTACCGTCGGGTTCTATTGAAGAGCGATTCGGATTACTCCATCTATTCATATTCAAACGTTGTTCAACAAGTCATCAGAAAACGTCAAAACGGTATGAGTGCTGTATGCTCAGGCGCTCGTAGTTGCTACTCGTGTGGACTCAACGTGGGCAGAATGCCGGCGGTAGGCAATACCCGCCTGAGCTAGTATCGCTTTTGTATTGATATCCTCAATCAGAAAGATTTTGTTCATTCAACCTGCTACGAGTCCTGGCGCCGCAGACCATCTCACCACTGTGCGGCCTTACAAATGACTCATCATCTATTCTTGAGCCCAGGTCTCACCGCTCTCACGGAAAATTCAGCGTGTCTCTGAAGCGGACGGACTCTAAAATCAAAAGACTTTCAGATGAACAATGTATTCAAGAAGCAAAGGAACCAGTGAATCGGGCCGTCATCTAAGCCAGCGATCCGTTTGCACGCTTAGCTGCAATCTACCTTGGCTTTCAGCTTCTTCCAACGCCAGCGCCCTAGAGCACGTCCGGGTTCTTGCTTCACGTAAGCTAGTGCTGCTCCAGTGTCTCGCTCTTTTCTATTCAACCTACAAATGAATTACAATGAGACCCGGGTTGAGAAGTTGGATCGAGGTATGATTCGGATAGCATCCCTACGACTTGGAAAATGGGTCCTTTTCTGATATGTACATTGATTTAGGACAGGTGGATTCTTATCTACAGTCGCGATACGTAGACCCGCAGGAAAGGTGCAATGATATTGAATATCCAAGACGTTTTCGTATCCCCTCGGCACATCCTAGTAAATGGTGGCCCTTTCCTATGGTTTGAGTCAACCATTTGTAAACTTGCTGTAGAATTGCATTCTTGAAGGCTTTCCATACTGAGCGCTTCTGTCGGGCTCTTTTCGCATGCAGTACACCCCCAATTCTCAGCTAGACCTCCGGTAAGTTCGTCAATTCCGCTTGATGCCTCCTCTTTCCTAGTAATACTTAAGACTATATGTCCTGCGGTGAAAACTGTATGGCGACGTGAACACTTGTTGCCATGTATCATGGACCGTGGCGTTTGATGGATATATTCTGTCAGTTGTTGGTCAGGTAAGTGGATGACTCCAAACGATAGCGCTGTTGTTAAAACGAGGATCTATTCAGTTCAAAATCGGAATTAGGTCCCTTAATCTTTACCGATGTCACCCGGGTATGTATAAGTTTAACTAATAAGAGGTTGTGCAATGTGTAGTATGCTGCTTGATCAACGGTGTGCTAATTCTCCCGCTTTTCTAGACGTCGGTTGTGCTGTGGTATCAAAACATTGCATTCAATTTTTCCTGGAATACTTCGTGTATTTCGTTATACTTGTCATCTATGTGAAAGTTAAGGCTCATGATTCAATTGTAGACCGTAGCACTACCTGTGCACCCTTCCTGCCTTCGAGTCCAGACTACGATACTCCAATCAAAAAAGGTGATCTATTGTACAATGCGACAAAGCCGCCGAAATCTTCGCGTCCGCAGACGAGCTGGAACCTCTCCACCAGAACAATCGGAGCCAGAGCCGGAGTAGGAATTTGAAGTATGATGATTAAAAAATGTATAAATAGTAGTGTGGTACGGCAAGAGACAGGGCACCTCACGATGTCTGCTCTTTCATTGCCGCAAAAGCTCTGGTATACGCTCGTCACGCTGTACTTGTTCAACAAGTCCGATCTGTGGACCATCGAACTTCCAGTTGTATGTACTTACCTTCATGCACCTCTTATAGTTGCTGACGGCTCCCTCTTTCTCCAGGCAGCCTTTTCTCTAGCTCTAGCAACTAAAGAGCTTACTCCGACCCAAGTCAGCTTCGTGTTGACCTGGACCTGGGTCAGCCTTCTCTCGTTCACAGTCTCGAACCAAAGTTTTGGCAGCAGCCCTGAAGAGGATGCAGCTAATAAGCCCAACAGGCCTATTCCTGCCAAGCGGATTTCTGTAGCTTCTGCGCGTATATTGAGGTGGCTCCTCATTCCCGTCAATCTTGTCGTGTCCCTTGTCATGGGAGCCTTCCCTGCTGGTCTGGGAATATCGACGTTGACGACCATCTACAATGAAGGTAGTGGACATAGTCACTGGTTCACGAAGAATCTTTGCTGCGCTGGATTTTACGCACTATTTGAATACGGCGGAACGCTCGTCGCAGGTATGAAGCCTCTTTCCACTGGCTGTATGCTGCCCGCTGTGCTAACAGCGTGTTACTGCAGATGGTTCAAGAGTCTTGACTTCCGACCAACTCGCCGCAATTGTCGGTAGCGCTTTGATAATTTTGACCACGATTCATGCCCAGGACTTCCGTGACAACGAAGGTGATGCAATGCTTGGCCGACGAACGTTCACTTTGGCCTACCCGACCTTCGCTCGTGTCACTATGCCTATGCTCCTCATGGGTTGGTCTGTCGCGCTCTACTTCCTCTCCACGACGGCGCTTTGGATCAAATGCGCGTTGATGGCGCTGAGCTTCATCGTCGGAATGCGATTTTTGCTTTTGAGGAACGCTAAGGCCGATAAAGTGTCGTATAATTTGTACAACGTACGTATTAATTTGGCATTCACGACGATTCCAGGATGAAGCTGACGAGATGTGGGTTTCGAATATAGATTTGGTTGAGCACGGCGCATGTCGCTCTCAGTGGTTTGAACGCCGGATTGATCTGGTAAATGGGTTCATTTACCTCACGGTGGATATCAGAAACGGCTGAGAATGCGGGTTGCCTCGAGGACGCATACGCTTCTCAATAAAGGACTTGCTAGATCCTCATTTTTTTTCTTCAATTTTTCTGTCACTTCCTGTGCACTGTGATCCGGTAGGGTAGAGATTTATGTAAGTCGATGTGAATATACCTAGAGTTTGTACGACATGCCGATTATGGGTTAGCCACATCGGATATTCTGAGAGGTTGTTTGGTTGCTTGTATGTAGAAGAAATCCGCGGAACAGTTCTGTATGAAGATCAGAGCCATCCCTGCGGTTCCGGAAATACCAACTCGAACAACGAAGTATGGCAGTCTTCGCGCGTCGCAGGTTAGTAAGTTCATTGACTCTTGGCACCTTCATCTTACCTGAGAACATCAAGTGTAAGGCTACGAAAAAACTGTCTTGGCAGCCTTACAGTAAATAACCACCCAAGCAGGATTTCCTTGTGAGTAGTCTGCTGGCAACACATCGGACTTGGACAGCCACGGCCCATAACCTTCTACAGGACGACATGGAAAAATACTGTTACAAACACTCTCTAAGAACCCTCTTGCTGTTTCAGGCCGCTCAAATCTTTCGTAGTCCTAGGCAAAGAGTCAGTGCTCGCGACATGGCCTAGTATAAACAGTTACCCACTCTACAGGTACTCCTATAACATCGATTGCATTAATTTGCGTTACATCCACATCACCATGATTCGACGCCACAAAGATCTGTATGATCGATAACCAAAAGTCTTCGACACCAGGAGATAGTAAAGAAACCGATGGTGACGTACATGTAAGCTATTTACGCTCTGGAATCTGACATAGCGCAGAGTTATAGGCTTCCCTTCCTTCACATCTTCTTCAGAGAGGTTGATCACCTGTGCTACTTGTGGTTCAGAAGCATCCGCCACGTCGTCGAAGCCGAGACTCGGTTTGTTTACGGCGAGTTTGATTGATTTGGGTGCTTTGGAGGAATCGGAGGACTTGATGATAATGGCTTTTACTCGTACTGACTGATTGAACTGAAAGAGATTCAGATCAAGAAAAAGGTAAGGAGAGTTAGAGGTGATCACGCACTGCAATGTTTAAAAGTAGTTGCTCATCAGCGTCACTTTCTAGGTACGCGCTGGAAGTGTTCAGTTTCTTGTCCGATAAAATCGACTTCAACGTATGGTCCGAAGATTCATTCAAGCAATCTAGTTGTTGCAAATCAAGAAATTGAAGAAGAGAGACCTAGGCGTCTGTCAGTCCTTTGAAGCGCTTAGAAACACACTCAGATAATCAACTCACATCTCCTTGTTCCTTCGGCGTCGATCGGGCAGATAGAGCTCTCTCAGCCATGGCTTTCATGATGTTATCCATTCTTGCGAGACGGGTGGTGGTTAAGAAGAGGAAAAAGATATTTTTGTAAGTACAATGAGAGGATAAGGGCAAGAGACTTGTATTGCGGGGAGCGATGACGTTCGCGAAAAGACCTGCCCTAAAGAGTCCCACGTGATACCAGTGGCATGAACCTTCGCAACGGCATGCGCAAAGGTAACTTTGACTTTTACCATCTTTTTCATCTAGATATCGAAAGGCTCTACTTTCTCTACGTCGAGCTTTTTTACGAGCTCCTTCGTAACCGACTACGATAATGGACCCTTCCAGTCCACCGAAACAACCGCAATCGGAAACAGCCATCTTCATTCAGGACGCGTGCTATCAGCACCGGTTCATACGCTCAAGAGACACATCCAGCATTGTCGAGAGGCCAGAAAGACTCAGGGCTGTCAAGATAGGTCTTTCTGCTGCACTCGCTCGGCTTCAAGAACTTCTATCGCCTGAGAAGCACCATGCCACTGATACTTCGAGAACGGGATCAGATCCGGACGATTTAGCTGCTGCTTTGGGTGAATTGAAGATCGAACCCACAGATACTGTTAGCTCGAAGATAATTCCACCCGGGATACCTGTGGCTATCAAGCATAGCTCTGCGTCTGTGGATATACTAAATAACGAAGCAGTGAAGTTTGTACATGGGGATATAGAAGGGGACGTGTACCTGATGAATCTGAAGAAATGGATAGAGGAGAGTGTGGATAAGATTGCGAAAGATGGGTCGGAGATTCCTGAGGGGTACTCGCAAGGGGATTTGTACTGTAGGTGTTACCGGTCACCTAGGTACCCGGGAAACTGTTCTTAATCCTTCTACTTATCTACCTAGTGTGCCCTGAATCCCTAAACGCAATTCAAGGAGCATTAGGAACCGTATGCGAAGCGGTAGATACTGTCATGAACAAGGATCCAGGCCCGTCGTCCGAGATTCGACGGGCTTTCGTGGCGATTCGTCCGCCAGGACATCATTGCGGCGAAGACACCCCATCTGGGTTTTGTTTTATTAATAACGTTGCTGTCGCTGCTGCGCACGGTAAGTCTTTCACCCCAGTAATTGTTCTTTGGATTTTCATCTCATCAACCTTTGGTTTCGCGCGTATTAGCGCACCTCAAGCACGGTGTAAACCGCATTGTGATTCTTGATATCGATTTACACCATGGTTTGTTCTATTCCCTTGCTCCTCCTGATGCGGATGCTGACTCGGCGCTAGGTAACGGGACACAATCGATAGTATGGCAGATCAACGAAGAAAGCTATCGACAGGCTCTCGAAGCTGAAGCTGGTGCTTCTACTACCAAACCCGGATTGAAAGCATACTACGGGTCTCTTCATGATATCTTATCATATCCGTGCGAGGTAGGTGGTTTTATTATTTACTTCTCATTCCCTTCTGCCGTGACAACGACAATGAAAAGTGATGCTAACCCCTATCTCACCTCCTCCCTTTACCTCACTGACGTAGGACGGAAAACCAGAGCTCGTCCAAGCAGCATCTGTATCAATCCACGGTGCCCATGGGCAGCACATCGAGAACGTCCATCTCGAGACATACGAGTCGGAAGACCATTTCTGGGACGAACTTTACGAGAAGAAGTATGTTAGAATTCTGAGGAAGGCTGAGGATTTTCTTGAGGGGAGTGGTGGACCTGGGGATGATGTTTTAGTTTTTATTAGGTACGTTTTTCAAAGTCCTTTTGCTTTTCTCATTCTTCCTTCGAGTCTCGTTTCATTTTGCATATTACTCTCCTCCATCTACTTGCTCTCTCTATTCAAATTGTCGATTGGTTGGCTGATAATAACTCTTACTCGGGCTTAATCAGCTGTGGCATGGACGCCTGCGAACACGAATACCCTTCCATGTCCCGACATAACCGGAAGGTACCGACTGGGTTTTATCATAGATTTACGAGGGACGTATGTTTATTCGCCGAGAAGTATGCGAGGGGAAGGGTGGTGAGTGTGTTGGAGGGAGGTTATAGTGATAGGGCTTTAATGAGCGGGGCTTTGGCGCATTTTTGTGGGATGGTGGAGCTGGATTTACTCGGAGGTGGAGGGGGTGGAGGGGAGGAGAGGAAGCTGAAGGGTAGAAGGGTGGAAGAGGAGTGGTGGAGTGTTGATAATCTCGGGAAGGTATGTCACAAAGTCCCTTCTATCCGTTTTCGTTGGCATTGGCATCCTGTGGATAACGACACCAGACAGCTAGAAAAAACGATGAAAAAACGACGTGGAGGAAGAGTTTCTGCTTCCTCCACTTCCGTTGCGAACGAACTATGGCTAGAGAGAACACAAGCTATCTTCTCCGCTTTGGAACCTAACACGATACCTTCGTCATCTTCTACACGGTCGACTGGGAGGGGTGTCCCTGTAGGTCCATCGAGTATGACATTGAGAGAGAGGAAGAAGCCGACACCTTCTACTTCCCCGGGTGTATCTCCCAAAGCCAAACCACCTCGCTCTACTGCGGGTGGGGGTAGGTCAGTCAGTGGGAGGGTAGGGGGTACAGGCGGGAAGTGGAAAACAGCCTCCGAGTCAGTTCCGGCTGCTTCTGTTCAGGGGCGTAAAGAGGGTTCTGGGGAAGATGATGGCCAGGGTTCGGATACGTCGAGTACTCTCAGCTCTGTCCCTGATGACGACGACGATAGGGAGGAGAGGAAGAGGGAGCTCGCTGGTCTTGGTGTTGGGGCTGGGGCCGAATCAGTGTCGGAGGCGAGGAAGCTACCAAGGGTTATTCTTAAGCTTGGACCTTCGCCTGGTCAAGGGTCCGGTGTATGAAGCAGAAAGGGGAGAGCAAAGAACGCAGGAAAAATTCACGGAATATTTTCATGAACGATTATACCAATAGATGCAGATGTTATCCCGGAAATTTGTTTATAATTATCAATATCGCGTATTATGATCACCAATTATATATAAATGTTAATCTAAGGTTACCAACCCATAAGGCCATGTACAGCCCATTCGTATACACCAAGGAACACCGCTCCACCAGCGGATATCCACATTGTGCGAGGGACGACTCCCGCGAATAGGGCGTTAAGTCCTTCGGACGCGTAAATCGTTCTGGCTCGAGTGAATAGGGAAGGAAGCTTCTCTTTTGATGGGTCCTACGAAGTATTGAACCAGTGGGTCAAGGGCCATCGCGAAAGGAAAGTTGAAACGAAACGTACTCGTAGATCAAGCATAACCCGTGTTTTGAGAACGTCAAGAGGCGTAGTTAACGCAGCGGCAAAACCTCCTGCTATGCTCCCGCAGATAGCAGCTTCGTGAGCGTAGAGAGGTTTTCGGTTTAGTCGGAGAGATAGTTGGGATTTCAGGAGTTCGTATACCGGGAATTGTAGTGAGGTGAATGGGATCTGAAGTGAAAAAACGCGTTAATATATGGGTGTATGAATATATAATATGAAAGGTATACCTCTCTCATAACAGTTATACCAAACCCTCTATAAAACCCACTCAAACCATCATGAGTCCAAACCATCTTAGCAGCCGCTAAGGAACCGTGATGTCCCAAAGCACTATACGTCGAAGTTTGAGTACGAGTCTTGATAACTTCCGTTGGAACGCGAATGAGACATGCTGCCTAGATGGAGGGTGTAGGAAAGGGGGAGAGGTAAACAAGCTCGAAAAGGCCGTAGTTTGAATGATTCGTACGACTTCTCCAGCTGAAGCGGATATCATGTGTGTTATTGGTGCTAGATGAGGAGGTAAAGGAACATTTTGCTTCATTGTGTCGTATGTCGAGAAAAACGCCGCGGCTACTCATAGGTGAATAACGGGTGTAATGGGGAAAGACGCAGCTTTTACCTCCCGGAGCACTACCAATAACCACGCTCCCAATACCTTTGTATATACCAGAAAATCCTCCTGCGCGCGCAAATCCTTGTGCGGATTGCAAACGAGTTTTTATGGTGTCGATAGGAAAGAAGAGTAAGTCTACTGCTGTCCCTGCCATCCCGCCAGCCTAGATGATATGTTTCTGCTGCTGTGGTGAATAGAGAAGGAATAGACGTACGAGGAGAGATTGGAGAAACGTTGGTTTCGGTTCGCTCGCCATTTTCTAAGGTCGTAGCTATAGTCTTGTGAGGGAGAATCGGAGGGGTATATGAACAGCGTCAAGCTTTTGTCGGCTCCGAAAGCCCGATCGCGTTTGCTCGTTCGGCCGAAAGGAGATCTGCAGCCTAGGCCCATAACTTGCCAATTGCGTCGATGTCAGAGTTCACTCTGGCCTCAAATACTATTTTATTCAAAGAATTATATTCAAAATGTTGGTGATCTCTGATTCAGGAATGCTTCATGCTGCGTAGCGTTGCGCCACAAGGACTTTCAAAAACGTCTTCAAAGAATCTACTCGAGATGTATAAAATCGACATAGGCGCATATGCATAATTCCTTGAATTCATCACCTCATCTTCTGCAACCTGTCCAAAAAGATAGCCCATTCGACAACCGTAACTCCCCTCTTCAGTGCCTCTTCCTTAACCTCTCTATCTCTCGTCTCCTCACTCAGCTTCCCGACAGCTTTCATATGCTCTTCCGTCCTAATCCCCATACTAACAAGCACAGGCGCAAGGTGTAACAACGGAGGTTCACACGAAGTGAGTACAGATTCTAACGCGGGGCTTAAAGCCAGGTGCATACTGCTTATCGTCGTCGATCCGGAACCACCCTGACCGGCTGAACCGTTCGTGTTTGGTTGTAGGTGGGGGAAGGTCGATGGTGACGCTTTATGAGCAGGAGCTTTGAGCCATGGTGGTGAGTGTGATTTTGATCGATCTCCTAGTCTGATTGGTGTAGATGTTCGAGGCGGTGGTTCGACGTTGGGTAAGATCCAATCTCCGCGTGAGGAAATACTGGTTCCAAAGCCATTTATGTGTCGGAGAGTATGGGGTTTTGATTTGGGTGAACGCTCAGAACGTTCCTCTGTTATATCTGCGAGGGTTGTTCCAGATGGCCAGGGGGTATAGGCCCGATTGCCTAGGGCTCTACGTGGGCCCGGAGAGCTGCTGCGATTTTGGTTCTGGGAATAGTGTAAGGGAGGGAAGTATTCAGATACGATTCATTCACCTCGTGTGTATCTGTATCCCATACATCAGGGATTACCTCTCTTTCCTTTCCCTTTCCTTTCCCCTTCCCGCTACCTCGATACTCCGCTCCCGCATCCATCTCAAAAACATCCCTTTTATCCACCGGCATCCTATCCTCAACCTCAAGCACCCCACTCAACTCCATGGGATAATCATCAGCGCTCAAATAGTAAACGCTCATCTCAGCTTCACTCCTCCTCCTCGCCACAGTACGCTCATTAGCCTTCGCTACTCGTTCCCTCCAAGTTGATATCGTAACCGTTCGTTCAGGAGTGTCTTCCAGGATTTTACTATTGACGACCTCGTAATTAGGTGTATTCGCTGCGTGTCCGTGTCGACGGGTGGAAGATCCATTTGCTCCGAATCGACGGGAGCCAGACTCTGTCCGTAAGAGTCCTGCGGAACGAGATGTGGAGGGTTGTTTCCGATGGTGACCCTGACCCTGACCCTGGCCATGGCTCGAAACTGGACCTGGACCTGGACTTCTCACCAGATCCATCCTCTTCCCGTTACTATTGCCGACATATACATCTCGATTGTTAGGGAGATCTTCAGATATGCGCATACGATCTATATCTCCTCTCCTCCCCATACCGTAATCGTTCGTCGTCTTCAACTTCCACCAAGTCTCGTTTCCGTGACTCCCCTTTAAATGACTCGGACCACTTGTGTTTGGCTTTACGCTACCGTGAGCGGATCCAGATGTTGACCGGTCAAGTCCAGCTCCGTATCTCTGCATCTGCATAGTATTGAAACCGGTCGTGTGACTGGGATCCCGTTTACTCGATTCGGCCTTCCCTTTCTTCCTCCTACTGCCTCCCTTCAAATTCTCTCCATAACCGTCTTCATAACCTCCTCCCGATCCAAAAACACCATTCCCGTTCCTTCCGTGAGAGCCTTGAGCGGCTTGAGTAGGCGCGGGGGTACCAGTAACGCGCGTCGTGTATGTAAACGCATCAAAATCATCATCCATAGGACCAGACATCGAAGCGTAGGTCGTAGGTGCCCACGATTGTCTTCCTACGCCTAACCCGCCTCCCCCTTCATGTCCTCCTCCTCCCCTTCCTCCGCCGCTGACCCCTCCTCCTCCCCTTCCTCCTCCTCCCCTTCCGCCTCCTACGCCTTCGTGTTCGCCCCCATATCCATACCAACGCGAATCCATCTGTATTTGTACATCGTTATCATGATCTCGTGTATTAACATCATCAACATCATCATCATTATCATCTGCACCCCTCATATTCATATTCATATTCCGAGCCGGCGCAGTCATCGTCATAGTCGTAGGAGCCTCCAAAGTAAACGCATCAAAATCGTCATCTAGTGGGGGTGATGTAGGTGGTTGTTTAGGACGACGAACTAGGTGTCTCGTTTGTCCGTTTTCGGATGGGACGAGGTAGAGAATTCCGGATTCTGGGTGGGGCGAGGTGATGGGGTTGTTAGTTGTGTAGTGATGAATTGGCACGAGTTTAATGAAGAAAGGAAGGAAGGAATTAAGGTAATAAGAGATGGGAGGTAAAAGAAGCGAAAGGGTAATAAGTAATGGATGAAATGGTTTGTACTTCATATACCTCTCCTCATTCCCTTATGTGTGTATGTATGTAGGTATGCATGTAGGTCAAACGCCTTCATGGGCTCTGAAGTGGCTCACCAGTGACATTATCAGAATACCTCATTTCACGAATCTCCTACCCTAATTCAACTCTTTTCTTTCTTTCTGTTACTTTTCCTTGTTCGGTCGTTATTCGTACTTTCAGTCTCTTTGAATTTCTCCTCGGAGAGTCGTAAGGGCAAGCGGGCGTTATGGGATGTGGAGAAGTATCCGCTCAAGGACAGTGGCACGCGAAGTGAAGACGAAGGCGCAAGAAAAAAGAAAAAAAGGATTGGATTGGATAGGGTTAAACTACGTTATACGTTATTCAAGAACGGACTGACACGCGGAAACAACATGTTTCTTCGAAGGGACCTTGATACACGTGTAAAAGGAGCCTTAGCACAGCATTGATCGATACGGAAAATTACGAGCGAGTTGGGCCCTATCAACAATATGTGACATACTGCTACTGTAGCCGCGCGGTGCGTGTTGTGCGGTAGTGATGTTTTTGGGGCGGTCGTCGTAAGTAAGTATGTGGAAATTAAAAGAGAAGTAGCGAGTTTGATTGAATGATTGCACTTGAAAGATATGCGAGCGCCTATCTGTACCCCCTGGTCGTCTACGTACAGCCGCTTGAGCTTGAGGATTCAGAAGAAAACTCAAGTGGAAGGCTGACTACTGACTTGCGAGGGAGAAGCATAACTGAGTAAAGACATCTGACCATTTGACCATACATAAATATAATTGGATTAATTGGTTTTAGTTTAGCATGAGAAATGAGTTTCGGACAAATCCGTATGTACTTATTTCTTATATATATCCCTGGACAGTTTACATGGTTTGAATTGAAATCTTAGACTGAAATGGCGAAGGATGACATGCGTGAGTACATGGGTAGACGGTCAAAGACAGACTAATTACTAAAGTCCGGTGGCGTAGAAACACATGTATGAGAGTCGTGAAGGATGTACAAAAATATTTAAGACCTTGAGACCGCGTCTAGTAATTCAAAGCTTCCCCTTCACCTTCTTGTGACGTTGTTCATACTTGTCTACCAAAACTCTACGCAAAGTCTTTCCCGTTGGAGATTTCGGTATCTAAAAAAAAGACATACATCAGTCATTTGTGCCAAAAGGACGAAAAAGACGAAATGAATGTATATCATACCTCTTTAACCACCTCAATCCCACCGCGCAACCACTTATATTTACTCAAATTCTCTTGATGCCACAATTCCAACTCCTTAACGACGGAAGCGGCACCTCTCTTTTTCCCAGTTGGACTAAGCACGATCCAAGCTCGAGGAACTTTCTCATCCGATGTACGACCACCCGAAACGCCTGCTACGGTAACATCGGTGATGAGTTTATCAGGATGAGCGAATAGCATGTCTTCGATCTCGACGGGAGAAACTTGCGCTCCGGAGACTTTTAGCGTGTCCTGGAAAAAACAAAAACAAAAAACAAGATTAATTCTTCATGCTTCGGAAAGAGAAACGGAAGCTAACCTTTGCTCTATCAGCGAAGCTATATTAAAAATCCATTAGGGCGATTGCTTTAACGGTGCCAAAAAAACCTCAATCCTGAGGACAACGTACAAAAAATATCCGTCTTCATTCACTCTAAACCTATCACCCGTTCTCAACCACCCATCAACGAACGTCTCCTTATTCGCCTTCTCATTGTTCCAATACCCAGGAGAAACATTCGGGCTTCTCAAATACAGCTCACCGACTTCATTAAATTCAGCCTCCGAGCCATCTTCACGTACTATACGAGCTTCCATTCCTGGGAATAATATCCCTGTACTTGCAGGTATATATTTTCCACGACCATTAAGAGTTCCGTCTGGGACTTGAGTGAGCGCTGCTATTGTCTGAATTTTATCATGAGATTTGTTAAAGGTCAGTTGAGACCGCCGCGAGATTGCTCGGAAGAATTGGAAAATTTTGAACACTTACGCATTCTGACATTCCGTAACCTGATGATACGGAATAAAGAGAGCTGTTAAGAACTTCTGATTTTAAAAAGGTAAGTATGTAAATTTACCTTCTCTGATAATAGTATTTTTCGGTGAAAGACTTGCTAATTTACTCGAAAGTTGTGGTGGGAGATAGGCAGCACCACTCCCTACGAGTTTCAAAGAGCTCAAGTCTACCTTTGCGATGCGAGGATGGTTCACGAGCTGATGTACAACGGAAGGTATAAGAGACAGATCAGTAACTCGGTACCTGAAAACACCGTAAGCCGTAAGTCGTCGAAAGGGTATATTGATGTCGGACTGGCACTTAAAACAATGTACGTACTTTGGGATGGCTCGTAAAGCAATTTCTATGTTCCATCTGGGCAGTATCACATATGTTGTGGGCTTTAATAATGAGCGGAAGCAGGTGTAATGCAGTCCGTAGCTATGGTGCAGAGGTAGAAAGGCCAGAGATACTGGTATATCCTTCGAGGGCTGAAAGACAATCGGGTTAGTTCTAGATTATCTGGGGAACCGAAAAGTGAAGAAGTTTACTGGAAGCACTTCTGCGACCACACGACCCACCACCGTGGCTTGATACAAGGAGTATAAAAGGTTTCCATGTGTTATCATCACCGCTAAAGTTACAGATTACAGCTTAGCTCTCTTTCATAGGATAACAAATCGTGAATGTGTAACGCACCTTTAGGTAGTCCACTGGTACCGCTAGAGAAAACGAGATACGCTAACGTGTTACGTGTAGCTGGTTTGGGATTTAACCGCTGGGTCTTCGCTTTACGAATCCGGTCTATCATGCCGGAGAAGCTCTGATGACCTTTTACGTGTCCACCGAGAATGTATATCTTGTCCGACGAGAGACCCACCTCTCGTGCTGCGGATAGCGCGAGCTGAAGGAACTTTGGCTGGACGAATAGTCGGGTGATCTTTGACAACCTGAAAGCGTGTAGGAGCTCGAAACGGGTCGAGTAGGATGAGATTAAAGCGAGTGGCGTTGTGTTGGCTAGTAATGCATGGACTAAGACCACGTAGTCCTATAGACATAGGGATATATTAATGAGATTTGAATTAGAAGGAGTTGAACAAGCATACAGATGAGTTCTCGCTCATGATACCAACGATTTCTTCGCTCCCCTCACCCGGAAACTCCATCCCACTATCTTTCACGGGCACGCCAAGGGCAGTCATACCGTCTTTAACCTTCTCTACAAACTCTTTAAACGTCCGTCTATGACCCGTCTCGGGATCAACATGAAACGTAAATTCAGGCCATTCAGCTTGATCTGGTCGGCCAAAGAACGCGTTATGAACGTTGAGATCAGTGACGGGTGGTGGCTGAGGAAAAGGTGATGATAGATACATGGTCTTGAGCCCTGATGAAAGGAGAAAAAGAGAGCCTTTAAAAGGGCTCAGCTGGCTTCAGACGCACGGGCAAAAACCTGGTTTGGCTGCCGGTAAAACCGTTGAATCTCATGGCTTCCGGTCAAGATTGTTACCGCTTTCCCGACTGGGTCGGTCAGATGATCAAAGGGATTAGTCATGTGTACATGTCACGTGTTAGGTTTCAGCGTTCAAGCTGCGTTTCTTCAGAATAATAACCATTTCTGCGTTTCTAAAGGTCTTGTCAGGTCTTGAGTATTCAATTTACTCAGCTAACGAAATGGTATTGTAAGTATCTTTCTGGCGGTCTGCACATGAAGACTGCTGATCCACTGCAACAGTCAGATGTCGTGCACGATAATCGCGCCGCTGTCAAAACATGGCAAGAATAGAAGTTCCTCACGAAACAAAGAATCATATCGATGCTTATTCCTACTGACGAAGTATGGAGCTTCTTCTACAAGAACTCCGGCTCTAGGTGCGCTTTGTCAGAACCTTATCTTTATATTGCCAACGTACATATGTATAGAAGCATCAAACGCCGCTGTCTTGGCCCACGTTCTATATAACCCCAGCTCGTCTTAACTCAATCCATCTACTCGTTAAAGTTTAAGGTTTCGATTGTTGTATTCAACAAGCACATGCACATAGCAGTGCTGTATCTGGAGCCGTTGAGTTGGCAGAATTAGGGTCCTTTGCGCGGGGCACTATAAAACGATCGCTCATGGGAGGAGTGATTACCATCTTCTTCCACTTTCACCATGCTACTCCCAACTTTGGCTGTCGGAATCATTGCGACTTTTGCCTTTTTCTTTTTCTTCAAGAAGCCGAAAGCGCCCCTTCCTCCAGGTCCTCGGAAATTGCCTCTAGTAGGAAACCTATTTCAAGTGCCGGCGGCTCAACCATGGATAAAGGTACATATCATCATTCTACTTGTTCATGTCATGTCCTTGCAAGGTATAGTTCTTGGCCTGGGCGCAAGAATATGGACCAATATTCCACTTCAGCATTGGTTCAGACCAATTCGTTGTACTGAACACTGCTGATGCAGTTGAAGAACTGTTCGTCAACAAAGGAAGTGTACTTTCGAGCCGTACAGCACCGTACGTTGCACACGAAATTCTTAGTCAGGGGCAAAGACAGGTTTTCATGCCATATGGCCCTCTGTATCGAGTGCGTTATCGTTGTGAGATGATGATCGCGGACGCTGATATATGGTTTCTGCCCTGGATTGTGTAGCAAGTACGAAAGACTGTACATTCTACTTTGGCATGCAGGCCAGTGGAGAAGTTTCGGCATATTCAAGAATTGGAGTCTCGAGTGTTAGTCCATGATTTGATGACGTATTGCGGAAAGACCTCTCAAGCGCGCGCGAAAGTTTTGTCGCAGAAGTTAAAGGGTTCAGAACCTGAGGTACCGGAACATCATTGGTTCTCTTTGGTATGCCGATTTGTGAGCACCTTCGATATATCGTGGAAGTGCTTAAGCTGATTATTATCATGTTCTCAGTCGACGAGTGTCGTTCTGATGCCTATGTACGGCAAACGGATACACAAGGCATTCGACAATCTTTTCTTGTGAGTCTCGCATTTAGGGAGATTCATGAGTCTCGCTCATCGACATATCTACAGACGGAAACTATACAAAGTCATCGAGAATGCTGTACATATGGCTATGCCGGGAACATATTTGTACGAGCTTCCAATGACTATATCGATCGCGTCTCATAGCATGTTTCATTGACAGAGCAGATACTTTCAAGTTCATGAGGAAGCTACCAGATTTTCTCTCTCCATGGAGGAAGCAAGCCCGTCAAAAGCATGAATGGCAAGTCTTTTTTCTGAGCATGAATACCAAAATCTTGATGTCTACTAGGGAACTCGAATTTGTGGGAAGAATGCTGGATGACATCAAGCAGGATGCAAAGCGCGGTATTAATCGGCCTCCCTGTCTTATAGATTCATACTTGAAAGACCGTGCACAAAACTTTCAGGAAGAACACCCTGGTATTGGATTCGAAGATGGATGGCTTAAGGATATAACTCTCGCTTACCTTGCCGCAAATTCTGTTGAAGCTGGATCAGAGACAACCTCGATTGCTATACAATCGTTTATTTTACTCGTGTTGAATAATCCGGAAGTATTGAGGAAGGCTCAGCAGGAATTAGATCGGGTCGTTGGTATGGATCGTATGCCATCGTTTGAAGATGAAGATCGTTTGCCGTATGTCGTGGCGTGTATTAAAGAATCTCTACGGTGTGTGCCGCCAGTACCAATGGGTATGTTTCTTTTGAGTCGCCTTTTCCTCAGGGTTTGCTCATGATCATTACAGGTATTCCTCATTCTTGCGACGAGGATACAATCTATAACGGATATCTTATTCCAAAAGGCGCAACCGTTATAGGAAATGTGTTTGCATTGCACATGGATCCAAATCGGTTCCCGGAACCAACGAAATTCAATCCAGATCGGTTCTTTAGAGGTGATCGCGAGGTAGCATGGCGAAGTGGACCGGATAAAGACCGAGATCAGTTGAGCATCCCCGAGTTCATTTTAAGCAAGCTTATATTAATCATGATATATATCTAGCTATATCTTTGGGTGGGGACGAAGATTCTGCCAAGGGAGCTTCCTTGCAGAGGCATCCTTGTTCATTACACTTTCCCGCATTCTTTGGGGGTTCGCAATTAAGGCGCCTGTTGATCCTTCCAGTGGAAGGCCTATCGTGCCAGATGCCTCTGACTATGTCAATAGTTTCTCTTCTCATCCTGGCTTTGTGCTGCATCCCAATGCTTTTGATGTTTTATTTGAGCCACGCTCTAAGAAGCATGAAGAGATTATGGAGAGTATGTTTGATGATGCACAGAACCAGTGGGAACTTCTTAATACAGATAGGGATGTCCGCTGATTCAGAGAATGAAGTTCATACATGTTGAGTATTCAAATTTGGTCTAATTTATAACAAGCTGTTTTCATTGTGCCTTTCTATACTTTCTTTGCTGGAAAACATACTTTATAAAAAACATAAACATCTCTTTGTTTTAGTAATTAACTCAGATATATGCTACCAGTTCCTAGTTACCTTTGAACTCAAAACTGACACTTCATGGGTTGTCCTTGGATTAGAAACTCTAGTTTGMCCATACCCGTAAACGATATATTACAGAGCGTACCCCCTCTGATCAAGGCAAGATGGCCGAGCGGTCTAAGGCGCTGGAATCAGGACATGATATCCAGTCCGAAAGGGCGTGGGTTCAAATCCC